>JAZHYW010003125.1:0-164916 GCA_037355805.1 Ixodes ricinus
CTTGAACTCTGCGAAGAAAACCGGTTGTTTGTCGTGGCTTTCCCTTGTACCGTGAAGGTCATGAATGACGCTCTGTGGTTCGAACCACTATATCCGCACACCTCTTTAGTGCTTATAAGAATAGATGCACCTTTTTTCTTCGAGCTAGTCATGTGTCGCTTTGAGTCACCGTAGTCTTGCAACAGCCAAGAAAGGCGTCATCATCATCACCGCAATATTCGGCTGTCCAACGAAGCATTAAGAATGAGCCATGACACTTTCCAGGTTCGTGTGTACGAGCGCGTTGTCGGTTTGATTTCGCTCAAGAAAAACGGTCTGGCGAGCATCTGATTAGCTCGGTCGCCAATCAGCGCCGATTAGAATGCCCAAGAACCAAGCACAAAGCAAGAAGGGGACGCACACTTTAAAGGGGCACTAAAGTGCTTTTTAAGATCCTCGTTTTATGGTCAGAACTCAATCTATAGCTGTAAGCATCTTTAAAAAATACCGCATCTCCACGTGGTGAATGATGTTGATTGGGGCGAAGCTCTGGTGGTGCTTGTCTGCGTAGACGCTGAGCCGCAGCATGCCGAGCCTTTCGTTCGTTTTCATCCATGTCAGAAAGAGAATGTGTGGTATGGAACGTTGTTATATACGCATTTGAGCATTTGACCGCAGCGCCCTCTCGTCTATAAACGTTGAGCCAATGCATGCAAAGTTTAACGCGATTATACACGCATTTGACCGCAGCGCCCTCTCCTGTATAGACGTTGAGCGGCTATATGCAACGTTTCATCCATGACATCCCGAGCTCTTGAGTTACTACCACATCTGAGAGCCCCCCCCCCCCCCCCCACTCGTACCGAAGTCGTGGCCGAGTGGTTAGGGCGATGGGCTAGAAATCCATTGGGGTCTCCCCGCACAGGTTCGAATCCTGTCGACTGCGCAAACATATTTCTTTTCATCTTTTTTTTTTTCATCTTTTTTTATCTTTTTCTATCTTTTTCTTTTGCCCTACACGAGAACGTGAGCACGTGCTCATGTGCTCGTGAGCTCACGAGCACGAGCACGAGCACCGAGCACGCGCACCCGACGCCGGACGGCGGACGGACATACTGACGTGGCTAGCCCCTAGGAGCTTCGCCCCTAAAACCCGAAATTACATCCATGCGCGGCCGATTTCCATATTACAAAGTGCTAAAAACTTCCGTCACTTACCATTGTCAGCAGAACGACAAATGGCGCTACCGAATCTTGCTGAATATGGTCGAACGACGGACGGCGCTTGTCAGCTACTCGCGAGCGATGGCTTCCCACGTGGACAAGAGGGACTGTTCGACCGCTCGTCCACGCGGGAACCCGTCGCTCGCGAGTGGCTGACAAGTGCCGTCCGTCGTTCGACCATATTCAGCGAGGTTCGGTAGCGCCATTTGTCGTTCTGCGACAATGGTAAGTGACGAAATCTTTGATCACTTCTTTAATACATAGTTCTCACGTGACGTCATTCTAGTCGCCATTCCCACGTACTAAGAGTCCCATTAATGCAGTGGAAGGTAGGTTTGCACGCGCCTCCGCGAGCGTCTCACATCGTGCTTTTTATTCTGTAGAAGGCTGGCTGCACGTGCAAGGAAGCCATTGCTGGGTACTGGGTGACGTCAGTGCAAGCTATGTATACGCAAATCGGCCGCGCATAAAATCAATTTCGTTTTTTTAGGATGATAGGGTTTTGTAGATTGAGTTATGATCATTAAACGAGAATCTCAAAAAGCACTTTAGTGTCCCCTTAAGCTGTCAACTTACAACGCCTATTACGTCCTTGCTTCGGCGTGTGCCGCAACCTCATCAGTGGCCGAGCGATAATAAGGTGCTCAGGACTCGGTACAAGCCTGTCGGCGTCTGGGGGCGTCGGCGCTAGTCTCGTTTGCTTTAAGCTGGCGGTAAGAGCTACGGCGAGCGGGCGGCGCACCACGATGCCCGGGGAGCGCTACTATTTCCAGCTGACCATTGTTCCTTTCAACGCTGCCATAGCGGCGTGTGAGCGGCTCGGTGGGCGCCAGCCGCGCGGTGCTCCAGTTTCTCCGAGACTCTGTTATTTGAGAGGGACTGGTCCACGAATACCTGCGTACCTTCCACCCCACATTCTCGCCGTTGTCCACAGAAAAGAAGGAGGTAATACGCGGTGGCGCTGGGGTTTTCGCTGAGCGAAAAACACACATCCTGGAAGAAGAACTTGCGTGTATCTCCGTGGAAACGGCTGCCGCCGCTGGGGTGACCCAGTTAAACGACTGCCAGTTGTTTTTTGTGTTGTGTTTTTTTTTTTTCGGCGGAACTGGCGTCGGTGTACTGCTATCAAATGCCGAGGACCGCTTTGGGATTAGGCGGATTGCACTTCCCTTCCGAGGACACGGATGATGTTTCAAGGTGCGCGCGGCGGACCGGATGGCATCGTCGTTGTTACCACCTCTTTTTGTAGTTTATTTTCGAGGACGTTCTCCGCCACGTCGGTGAGAAGAAGACCCAATCTGTCGTCCCACGTTGTTCCCAAAAAGGAGACTGTTTACAAGTCAGTTCACTGCTTTCGGCGACGTCGGCACTGCGGTGGACCGGAATTCTTCCATTTTACAGTTACACGTTCGTGTGTAGGCAACTTATTGTTTTGTGAAGACGAACAACTTCAGCGACGAAAAATGAACACGGCGTCGCTGTCAGCACGCGCAACACGGCGACGCCCGCGGCTTTGCGTCCCACCTGCGTGCATGCCTCTCCGATCCTCAATCCGCCATTTTAATCAGAAGTGGCGCCTCTCGTGCTTTGCCTGAAAGTTTGTCTGCTATTCGCGGCGACGAGTTTGGGTGTCACCGCCTGATGAAATTTGTTTACAACCCAGAGTAAGCGAGACTTAAAGTTCCTCTGCTGATGCAAGCACGTGCATTGCCAAGCTTCTATGAAAATGAAAAGAGAACCGCGTGGCTAGCACGTGAACTAGTCATAGTCAAGACATAGCGAGCTTTTGTTTCCGAGCCGTGGCCAGCACGAGGTGTGGGCATTGCGCGCGTTCGCGTGAAGCGTCGGCACATGCGCCCTGCCGTAAGCAGCGCCATCGCAGCGGCGTGACGTCATGGCCGCGTGTCAACTTAGCCATACTGCCTCTCCCCCCGGGCTCGGCGCCCGTAAAGCCCCTCTATCCTGGCAAAAGCGGGGCCAATCATTGTGGAAAAGCTCGAGACACGTTGCGCGCGCCACTTCTGGTAAGAACATGGTGTCTGAAATCTAGTTTAGTTAGAGTGTACTAGAAAGGACGAGTGGGACCATCGGAGTGCTATTTTTGTACCTCCGCATGGGAAAAAAAACGGCTAATCAGGCACATATCCAGGGAGGAGGCCCATGGGGCCCGGCCCCCCCCCCCCCCGTCCCCCCCCCGAAATCTTCCATTTTGCTGGGACCTCCTCTACCCCCTCCCCCTCATACAGCATTTTGTCATGGGCGGCCCCCCCCCCCCCCCGAAACAAAATCCTGGCTACGTGCCTGCGGCTAATCCATGCCACTTCGCTCGTAGCGCCCTCTCGGGTGCAACGAGCGAAGTGGTTCGGAATAGCCGCTTTTGATGAAAAACGTGTTTCGTTCCAACGCCAAGCTTGACCGGCACACTGGTCAAAGTCATAGAAACAATAGAACGCCGGACTATATTTTTTATACAACGTAGACGTCAGGCGTCACGTACATTAAGTCCCCGCGACCTGACTTGTCATCACAACGCCATGCGACATCAGGGTGACGCCTTGACGTCAACGTCGTCATCGACGTTGACAACGTGCGTTACACGACATGAAGACTCCGTTCTGACGTCATATTGCGTTGACAACGACGAGGATGTCAACGTTGGCGTTGATGACGACGACGAGAACGTCACGGGACGTCAATATGACGGCGTCCATGTCAATGCCTTTGGCTCTGAGGGCATATGAAATAAATAAATAAATAAATAAATAAATAAGGACACTTGGTGTCAGTTTGTCGACGCCGTTGTCGACATGACGCAACTCCACGTCACGATGACGTCCCGACAACTTCACGACGTCGATGTTGACGTCATCGTCAACGACGTTTCACGACGTCAAGACTTCGTTGTGACTGCGCGTCGACGTTGATGCTGGCGAGGTCAACGACGTTACACGCCGTCAAGGCTTCGTCGTGACGTCGTTGTGACGTTGACGTTAACAATGACGTCAGGACGACGTTAACGTGACGTCATAGCGATGTTTGATGTTGCGTGGGGCGTCGACGTCAACGTTGTCATCGACCACGTCGTCCTCGACGCGGCGCGCGACGTCATGACCGGCGTTACAACGGCGACTTGATGTCGCGTAACGGCGTCGTCCTCAACGCGACGTCACAACCGCGTTAGCAACGGCGACTTGATGTAGCGAAACGGCGCCGTCCTCGACGCGACTCGATGTCACGACGGCCTTACGACAGCACCTTGGCGTTGCTTAACGCCGTAGTCGACGATGACGTCGTGGCGTCGTCATAACGTCGCGTCGTCGTGTCCTGGTGATTTGGCGTTGCCTCTGACGTCAAAATCATAAAAAAATACGATATAGCCCCTAAGGGGCTATATTGCTAATATGACCTTGAGCTGTGTCGTTGCTCGATCGCAGCGAAGGTGGCGCTGTGGTCGAAGTGGCATGGTTCCACCTGATCGTTTTCCCCTTTGAGGTGCAAAACAAAGCATGAGCGGAGCCTATGGCTCGTCCCACTCGTACTTTCTGGTACACTCTGGTTTAGTGCTGCGCTGTACCGCCATGATCTTCTCAAGCGACTGCACGTTTTACGTGCCTCTCGCATCCATGCACCTTGCGCTGCTTTTAAAATATGAAGGGGCTTTAGGCTACCGTCGTTCGACGCTCCACATTTGGGCTGCTACGGTAACTTCAGTGGATTGTATGCGAAACCTACGTTCGAAGCACAGCGTCTATCGTTTTACCGTACTGTATGGAACACACTCTATTGAAACCAAGATCTAAAGATAGGGCTTCAAACGTCGGGAGGCGGACTGAACGGAGATATGGGTCTACACCCCTCCGCAGAAGTTCCACAACTGCATTGGTGTAAAGTTTGTTTCACTTGATGTGCGAGCGAAGCCGAAGCTACAAGCACAAACATGTTGCCCTGAACGACACTTGCACTGTACGAGTACGCATGCTTGGCCGGGACACTGAAAGCTCGGACACTGAAAGCGTTTGCAACGGAATACGAAGAAGTGGTTGAAGATGACGTGAACGCAGTGAGCGCTTGTTACTTAGTGTGCATCCAACCAATTTATTTTGCTACAGTTTCTTGTCTGTTTTGTAGCGCGTGAAAGAGCGTCTCCTATTGGCACTGATAGTGTATATGGCAATTTCTTGTTTATATTGTTATATTTATTTGTATCTTTCTTGCGATCGCGTGACGTCGGCATCGGTACTACTAAAAACATGCCATCACATTAAGCAGAAGGACATTGAGGCACCGTAACCCGTAGTTGCCCGGAAGTTGCGTTTCCTTTGTATGCGTCCTTAGTGGAGGTCGGGACTCATGTGGTACACGGTGCATTGCTTAGTTCTTGTGTTCAGTGAACTCTATTGCATATAACTGATGCGGCAGCTCGGCGTACCCTTCGCTTTCGCTAGGGTGGGTTGGGTTCGGGATAGTTACAGTAAACCGCATCTTAAAAAATGTGTGTTGTTCTACCTGCACGAATTATTGCGCTGAGTTCGACACGGATGGGCTCCGGCAGTCCTTTTCCTGAGCATCCAAACGCTGCACATTGGGTGGGCGTTACATCGCCGCCACCGACACTCCGTCTCGAGGAAAATGACCGTGTTCGAGAGGTGTGCGAGCGCAGTGCGGTCTCATGAACCTGGCGCTTTTGACCACAACACGTGCTTTTCACCTGCTGGTGTTTCTCTCGGTACCTAGATAGGCGTACCTTCACGCATCGTCGTGTGTTTCTGTGGCGCCGGAATGAGACAAAGTATCTTCAATTTAGTTTATCAAGTCATCTTGGCCAGTGCTCCTCGTGCTGACGAACCTAAGGCCGGGGTCCCACTGCTCATACATCATACAAACGACAATCTGCAAACACGAGTCATCGCAATATCCGTGGTTCGAATGCCGCGTGCAAAGACTTCTCTTTGAACTCATTGCCGTGCTGCATTCGAAGCACGAATCTCACTGTGATTCCTGTTCGAATCGGTATACAGACTGTCTTTTGTATGATTTATATACCATTCCATTAATTACAACTCCTCAGCTCAGGATTGCGATCTTCTCAGCCCAGCACGAGCATGTTCGTTGCTTCGGAAATTGAGCAAATCACGCGCCATACGCATGAAAACTGAAAAAGGAACCGAACAGCAGCCCTTTTCTGGAAAGGTTTATAAGCAGTGTGATCCCGACTTAGGCGAATGCACTCGCGCGCAGATCTGACTTTCACGGTCGCCCGGTTTCGACACAAACCGTTAGAGACCGACACACCAGACGATAATTTCTTCCAAATGAGGCACAGCCATTGACAGGTCAACCCGAGCGCATAGCCTCTCTCACGCGAGGAACGAGAGAGGGCCACGAACTGTAGAGCGTTTTCATTTACGGGTTAAACTCTCTCGCGAGGTCACGCGGATGACGAGAGGTTCGCTAAATTAACGGACAAGTCGTTGCGTATTCCGGCAGAGACTGTTCCGGCAGCGGAGCACGTACGCGACGGAGAACGACAAGGTCAAATCCCCCCCCCCCCCCCCAACAAAAAAAAAAAGAAAAAATGGCGCGGCTGCTTCGTGACCGCAGGGGCGCCGAAGCAAACTCCCTTGGACTCGACAGGCTTCTAATACGAGTTTAGTCGGTGAGAGGGGCAGCGTGTTCTGGTCTGGTTTGTCGGGGCACTCTAGCTTTTGATTTGGTTTTCTCCGGCGCTCCGGAGTAGCCTCTGAAATCTCTCGGCATACACCGGTTTTCGATGAGCCGTGGAGTTTCGTCGCGTCCTCTGCAGGGCTGTGATATGGCGCCTTTGGGCAGGGGCATTCGCGCCCGAGGCTTGGTCACTTGGCGGCAACCGTGTAAAACAAGTGCGCGCCACTTGAGAGTATGTGTGCACGCGTTTGAAAAACGTATATATATTACTATAATATACATATGTAGTGTTTTACTTATTCTTTCAGATGTGTTTAAAAAAAAAAAGCCGTGAAAGCTACACTTACGCGGTTTGTGTGGGTGAGTTATACGGCCAAGAGGACATAGTATAGAAAGATAGTCGCAACTATTAGTCGGCTAATCGAGTAAAATTTGTTAATTAACTTTTTAATTAGTGCCAGTAGACATATATATCCCAGGCAGCACAGACACGTTGAAAAGACGTCGAAAGAATGTGATGACGTCAGGAACCACATGTCGAAAGAACGTCGAAAGTCTGAACGTCAGGTCCCTTCGACGTAATATGGAAAGGCTAATGTCTGGAAAAAAGGGTGGATTTTACGTCGACATAACGTCCCACTTAACGACCTTAGAACGTTGAGTGCACGTCTGAATTGGACGGGAAGTCAAGTGATAACTATATATCGACGTTGACACAATGTCCCATTTCACAACCATAAAACGTTGAGTATACGTCTAAACTAAACGGGATGTCAATTGAAAACGTCACTAACGATGAAATAACGTCCCATTTAACGACATAAAATGTCGAGCGCACGTCTGTGATAACGTTATGTCAACATTGAAATAACGTCCCATTTAACGACCATAAAACGTCGAGCATACGCCTAGACTGAACGGGTTGTCAATTGACGCCGGTCTCGACAAGGGTCACCGTGGAACGTTGGAGTCAACCGAATCTGGTAGCTTCGTTGTTCGAAGGTATGTTCGCGAAAGCATATATATTCGGACGGCATAGCCCATTTGCTAAATCGCCCATTTGCTAAATCCCCCAAGCGCCCCGGCCCAGGAATCATTCGTAGTGATCGGTAATTTCGACCACTTCAATGGTTAAACAGGTTTGGGTGTAATTCGGAGTCACCCTAAACAAGCGTCTTATAGTGTCCAAGGACCTGTCATATCACTTTTAAGATTTCTCGTCAATGACAACGTTTTCCGATAGTGTGCATGCTGTCCAAACTTTAACCTGGCTTAGCTGCAGAAATCTCTTACGTTATTGTCATTCTCTTACAGCTTCAAAGACGCTGATATTAAGTTAGAAACGCTAAAAATGCTGGGCAACTCGAGCTAAATCCTGATTTTTGTTTTGTGAATTCTCGGCTTTTTAAGCAATTCCTGCTAAAACAACATTCAGGAGAATGATAATATTGTAAGAGATTTCAGAAGCTCAGCCAGGTTGAAATGTGGATTGCATGCACAGTATAAAAAATGCTGACATTGAGGAGCAATTTTAGAACTGATGTGGCAGCACCTTGGGCTCCATAAGGCGCTTGTTCAGGGTGATCAAGGTGTTCGCTCAGTCACTATTGGGACGTCTCGCGCTCAACGTTCAAAGAACCTCCCCAAAACAATGTTGAACTGACGTCAGATAATGTCGATGACGTCAAGGTGTTGCTCAAGACACAGTTGGTACGTATCGTGTTCCACGTTCAAAGAACTTCCGGAGAAAACGTAGAACTGACGTCTATTATTGCCAATGACGTCAAGGTGTTGCTCAGACATTGTTGGGACGTCTCGCGCTCAACGTTGCAAGAACCTCCTAAAAAACGTAAAAATGACGTCGAATATTGTCGATGACGTCAAGGTGTTGCACAGGACATTGTTGGGACGTCTCCGTGCTTCACGTCCAAAGAACTTCCCGGAGAAAACGTAGACCCTGACGTCTATCATTGCCAATGATGTCAAGGTGTTGCTAAGACATTGTTGGGACGTCTCGCGCTCAACGCCCGAAGAACCTCCCGAAAAAACGTAGAACTGACGTCAAATAATGTCGATGACGTCAAGGTGTTGCTCAGGACATTGTTGGGACGTCTCGTGCTCAACGTTCAGAGAACTTCCCGAGAAAACGTAGAACCGACGTCGATTAATGTCGAAGACGTCAAGGTGTTTTCAGGACATTTTTATGACGTCTCGTGCTCGACGTTCAAGGAACTTCTCATACAAGACGTCGAACAGACGTCGATTACTGTTGAAGACGTCGAGGTGAAGCTTATGATGTTGTCACAACGTGGCGTGTTTGACGTTGTCGGAACCTTTCCAAGTCGACGTACCAATGCCGTCGATAAAAAGTTTGTTAAGGACTTCGACGTCGCCCAACGTCGAGGACCTTATTTCGACGTCATTTTGACGTTTTGTGCTGCGTGGGTAGTTCCAAACAAACTTGCTGAGCATCATCGAAAACCACTAAATCAACTACTTTTAGGACGATATAACGCCGGGGCAGCATTTTACGGCGTTCTGTAAAAACGCTCCATTTGGACGAGTTTCTAGATTTCGGTTTCTTATCGGAGTGCATCTACGCGCCCGTGGTCGAGGCGCGAAGCCACCCCTCGCCTCCCTCGTAGAATGGAGTGAAGTAAGGCGGATGTGCGTTGCGCGTCGCAGCCACTGGGGAGCGGGGCTGCGGGCGCGTAGATGCGGTCCGATAAGAAACCGGGATTTCCCTACACAACCCCTAGGGGGGGGGGGGGGTGTACAACCCCCTTGTTTTTCTGAAGGCCCCCCTCAATTCGCAACGACTCCTCTAGTTTCAATGCCCCCCCCCTCCCCTAAAACTTCAGACACATCCCTTAATTTCAATTCCTGGGGAAACCCCTGGTGCCAGCGGAGCTACCTTTAGGGCTGACTGGGCTAAGATGGCTAAAATGGCCGTCTCCGGATTGCGGAAGCATGCGGAACGACGTGACGACGTTGACGACGTTATGGCAATAGATGAAACTGCGTTCAAGACAGGCAGGTTTTGCTGCCGGGTGTCTGCCTATTTTCTGTGCTGCGTTCGGCTCTGTTTCCTGATGCCGAGTGCCAACCGACGATCAACCTGGTTTAGTATTTCCGCGTGTCAGTAACAGAGCAGCAACATCATGATGGCAATGTTGTGTGTTGTAAACGAAGACTGGAATTCTCGCCGATGTGACCGTGCGTTTGCGTATCAGTGGTGTACAACAAGGTGAGATGACGTAAACTGTCGGGCATTGATGTCGCTGGTCGGGCCGTGATCGGAAAGTGCGGGGTGTCGCAGGTTTACATTTCTATTTTATATTAAAGAGTTTAAGACCGCTTGAGGTATTACGGTGCAATACATTGACCTGTGGATAATCATGCTGGAACGCTGGTCTGAACCTTAGCTCCTATCGTACAGTGGCCAAAGTGACTGTGGTCTGCGATGTCCTGTTGTCCCCTCCCCGAATGCGATTGCACTCTGGGGGAAGGACTGAACAGTCATGGAATATGACCAAAAGTACGTATATTTACAGTTCGGAAATTTGCATTAGGAAAATATAGTAGTTAAAATCGAAATAAGAGAAGCTATTATTTATTTTGCTGTTTAAATATACTACGTTTCCTGGAGAAACTGCCCTCTAAGTGGCGCGCTGGGATGAGCGCCAGAAGTATTTGAGCTCACCACGGCGCAGCTCCGTACACCTAACACCTGCAGCAAGTCGCGGCTTTGGCTGCATTCAAGTTGATCGAAAAGCGATTTCTCTGCCCGTGAAGCATCACTTCCAGCTCAGAGAATATGAGCTGTACAGAGATTAATTCAAGATGACAATTGCAGCCGCAGGCAACCAGCACAAAAAAAAAAAAGAAGAAAATGCTGCGATAGAAAAACTGGCGTCCATTCGCGCCATTCAACGACTTGCTGAGCGTGGAAGCAAACACATAACTTGGAACCTCAGTTGAGCGGCTTGTTTTTACTAACTTTCAAATAATTACGGCATGAGCGTTTACTTTTTACTTGGAGATGCACCCCTTGATCTGTTAAAAAATGCTTTCAGAGGTATGACACTTCTGAGAAAAAATCTACATGCTGTTAATATTATTTAGTGCTTAGGTGTGCATGGAGAAATTCTGTACCCTCAAAACGACCAATATAAAAGGCGGAAGCGCAGTGTACCGAGTCAGTTAAGGGGGCAGTGTGCGTTCATGTTAATGCTTTTATGTGTTTTGTATGTGTATGTTCTCCCTCTATGTGCACTGTACCGTATACAGGTTGTTTTACGAAAGGTGGACAAATTCGATATTGCAAAAACTACGCGTCGCAACAAAAAAAAAAGCTTGTGTCGTTTTGGTCCTGGGTTAGGGGCCTATTTAGGAAAATTAATAAAGTCCGGGATAATTAGATTGTTAATTATTTTTGCGTAATTAACTTTATTAATACTGTGGTTAAGGGAGTGCTTTCAATCAGAAAATTGCTCAGCATCATCGAAAAACACTGAATCAACAAATTACAGAGCGATAGGAGGCACGCGCAGCATTTTGCGGCTTTCTGAAAAACCGCACGAATTTGACGGGTTTTTAAGTTTCGGTTTGCAATCGGAGCGCATCTTGGCCCCGACGGCACCGCGCCTCGTGGAGAAATAGTGCAACCAACCTCTGCTGCGCTGTCCTCGCGCGACGCAGCAGAGGCTGGTTGCACTATTTCTCCACGGGCTGCGGTGCCGTCGGTGCCGAGAAGCGCTCCGATTGCAAACAGAAACTTAAAAATCCGTCGAAGTTGAGGGTTTTTCAGAAATCCGTAAAATACCGCGCGTGCCTTCTATTATTCTGCAATTTGTTGATTTAGTGCTTTTCGATGATGCTCAGCAAGATTCTATTTGAAACCATGCCCTTAAACTCGATATTTAAAATAATTAATTAAGCGAAAATAATTAACAACTTAATTATCTTGAACTTTAACAATTTTCCTAAATAGGCCCCTGGTCCAGGATCAAAACGACACAAGCCTTTCTTTTTTGTTTGTTGCGACGCGTAGTTTTCGCAATATCAAATTTGTCCACCTTTCGTGAAACACCCTGTATAGTGGAAACAAATCGTTTTCGAGCCCAGTCATTGGGTTTGAGGCTACACTCTCACCGGCATTCCTGCTAACCCTAACCGAGTGGACTGTGATTTCGATAGCGCAGCCTGCTTAGGCGTAGATTCAAACACTGCTTGCGGCTAAATTCTCGTATTTTACCGCTCTATTTTGTGTTTCATGGTATATGCATTTTCTCGCAGACATTGAAAAAACATTGTACCACATATTAAAAAGAAAATGTGAATTTGTTTTTTTGGTACGCGCGCGACAGAACGAGTGCGACTGGAGTGTTAAGGGCCGCCCACACTAGCGAGAAAACGCGCGTGGCCAGGCACGCCGATCGCGGCGAATGTCACGTGACAGCACAGGAGGCCTCGAGCACTCTTGAAGCATTCGAGCGAACGCATGATTTCACGCGCTCAACCGATTTTGCGGAAGGCGTTTTCAACGCGATCGGCGCGCCGCGCGCGTTTTCTCGCTAGTTTGGGCAGCCCTGTTGTCGTTATTTTTTACGATAAGATTTGACGGCGCCGTCTGATTAGCCGCGTGTCAAATGACGAAGCGCTTAGCTGTCGGAAATAATTTGCAACAGAATATAGCCGAAAGGCATGCATTTTTCACGCTCAAAAATAACGTATTTACTGATGGACAGCACACGGACATACTATTAACAAGTGTTAACATTCGAACAATATATTGTACGTACCACACGACGCAGCGTTATCTGAAAAGAATTTATTTGAGAAAGATCTCAAATAACACAGTCACAATCGACGACAATCACATCTTGAAGATCGGACTGAATCCAAGATGACTTCGTCTTGGGGCACGTTTTGGGGAGTGCTTCCTTTTTCACACCAGCACCGAGGCAAAGGAACGGGCGCGACTGACTCCAACCTGAACAACTATTTTTGGCTATGACTGAGAAAGACTCTGCGCGGATTATCTCTGGGAGGGGAGAACAGTTGTCATTGTTCGCAAAATTGCGTCGAGGGCAGTTCGACGTCCTTCCTCTCCCTTGTTTCCCGGGAATGTCGAGCAGAAACGCTTGAATGGCAGGCACTTGACAGCCCTATTTCTCAGAGTGGAAGAGAACACAGAAAGGGTACGCAGCATGCGCAGAAAAATCAAGTGGAAACTTTCAAGAGGGGCCAGAAAACGTCGAATGCAAAACCGCAAAAACGTCGGTAGAGAATCGTGCTGAGTGGGTTTCCACAGTCCAAGAGAGGGGCCGAAATTTTCCAGCCGATAGGGGGCGCGAGAGTCGCACCAGCCGCATCAGCATCAACAACATGGCGGCGGCCTCGGAGCGTTTTTGGAAATGTGTATAATATAGATGTGGAAATCGCAATAATAAAGCAAAACATTACTATTTCTGGCCGATGAATTGGGCTGTACCTAGCGTCACCTAGCCTAGACATTTGCAATTAATTTGACTGTGCCTGCCATCTGGTGGCTAGCAATTAAACCTTCTTTCACGCTTCGCGATACCTTTTGAACCGTGCAATGAGCCAAGTGTTGCTTTGAATTTGCTCTTTTGGGGACGACTTTTGGCAACTCCCGGAATCTTCCTATAAGCCGCATTGGGACTCCAATTTCGGAATGCAGCGCCAAATTTCCCCTGACGGGCGTTGGGTTTCTACGAAAGTAATAAATAAACAAACAAATACGGCCGCCGTCGTCATGGCAACCGCCAGGTCATGGGAGAGGGTGTGGGGAGCGTTGTCCCTCCTCTTCCTCTCTCTCTCACCCTCTGAGACAATAGGATGCAGGTTCGTTCGGAGTTTGGAGCAGCCTCCGAACCCTGAACGAGCTTGCATCCCTTTGTCACCGAGGTTGAGAAAAGCGGGAGCTGCTCCGAACTCCGAAAGAGATTGCATCTCATTGACGCAGTCTCGTTCTTGTACGATTTCTTTTTTAGAAAAAAAAAAAAGGTGTGTGTTTTTCTTTTGCGAATGTCGGACGCTTCTGGAACGATTGCACTTGACTTTGCGTCGTTCGATCGAGATCGGGTCGGCAACAGTGCATACCCAGTTATAGCTACTTCTCATTACATCCTCTGTCCTTGAATGCAAAGTGCGCCCAGTGACTCTGAGCACAAGTCCAAACTTCTTTTGCAAGTCCTCTTTTTATTAGGCACGCTCGTTATATATATAAAAAAAAATCACTTCATGGCAGAACAAAGTGACAAAATCCACACGAAACTACTATTCAAGTATTCACAGACTTGCAATCAGGAACAGCGATATGATCGCCTTGGTCTCTCGGAGGTTCCTTCTGGAGTGCGAACGTGTGCACCACGCACGGGCTACCGAGCTGCAGTACTCTAATACCGATCCCTCCCCCCATACCGCTCATTTTGACATAAATTCCCGGTTGCTTCTAACCTAGAATAACTCTACCAGTATAAAACAAAAACATGCACCAGCAAGTTTTCGGCATTCCCAAAGAAGGAAGCAGCCCCTCTCTTTACCTTCAGTCACTCGGGCTGAAAAAAAAAAATGTTATACAATGCTCTTGTTGTTCCTCACCTAACATATTGTCATCTCATATGGGGTACAACTACCAAACATAACATAACATACTTAACCTCATTCGTGCACAGAAAAAATCAATTAGAATAATAGCAAATCTCGCATGGAATGAGAGCACGGCTAATTATTTTCAGCAGTTAAACATTCTAAATATATCTTTCCTTTACAAACTTAGACTCACATGCCTTTACAGATCTGCTCTACTCGCAAACAACACATTTATAATTGAATTTTTTAATCTAAACAAGCATCTCACAAGTCATAATACACGACATGCAGAACCATGGTTTGTGCCGACATCTCGTACATCATATGGACATCAATCAACAAGACACAATCTACCTCACTTATTAAACGAATTGATTCAATATCACGTCATACCTGAAATTGTCACCAAGTTCCATATAATGTCTCTGTTTATGACTTTCACTAGCTCTGACTAACACATTTTAACCCACACGTTTTTTGCTTGACCACTGCTTAATTTTTATTGTATGTGTGTAGTTTTGTTTTTGTTGTTTTATTATTTTTCTAAATGAGGGATTATAGAAAATGTCATCACTACTCTTACTGCCGTTTGTATCGGGGCAGGGACCTCGTCAAGTTGCTGTATGCAGCTTTTTGTCCTTGCCCCTCCGCTCCCTCGAGAGGAAATAAAGTATTATTATTATTATTATAACCCAGAGAACTTGACAGAGCTGTTGCCACCGGAATTAGAACACCACCGAGCCGAACAACAGACATGCTGCCGTTTGCTCGGCGTAGTGGCAGACGAAATAGAACGATAACCAACAGGCCAACGCCACTGTCCGTTGCCGCAAATTAAAAACACCGCCGCACCGCCGGCATAGGCGCCAGGTGCCGTCGAACAGCCGATGCAGCCAGCGCAGCCGACGCAGCACGCAGCTGCGCCAGCCGAAGCGTAACTGTTCTCAACGGACAAAATGCAAAAAAAAAAAAAAGAAGGTAAATGAGAGCGCAATGGGAGAGAGAAATTTCAGCTAACCAAAGTATTTGTTTTATCTTAGCAGAGTACATTTTTAAATCTGCAAAAAATAACAATACTCTCAGTCTCATCCTGTGCGGGGCGCAAGTGTTGTCTGCTTCTTGCACAGGGATTGCGATGATGTCCGAACCTCAAACTCTTATTGGCTGATGGAAAGAAAAAGAAGAAAAAGGAAAGAGTGGTCGACTTGAAGGGCCACCAGAGCACCGTTGCGACGACACTTCAACTGTTGCCCAACAAGACTGGCTCTCCGCATGAAAAGGTCCGGCCAAGTTCTGAAGTAAAGCCCAACGAATGAGAGATGGCGCTCAAATAGCTGACCGGATGTCGCTCGAAGAATCCGGGGGGTTGCTTTTAGTTTCGCGAACGGTTTACAACTCCTCTGCTACGTGCGGTGCTAACGAAGGAAAAGTGTCGCGGAGAATTGCAAAGGTGAGTGAGAAGTGATGTGTGCGCAGTGGCCGGGTTTGGGTTATGGCCTCCGTTTAGCATTGTAGTGTAGAAAACGAGAATACGGAGTGTCAGCGTTCGAAGTACATCCCGATACCGGCGCGGGAAGCCGGCTTCAGCAATAAATATAGTTCGTGAAAATCTGGGGTTACGTTGTCATTTTCTACAGCTCTCGCCCCGAATGCAGAGACTTCCTTGGATCCGTATGAAACGGTTGACTGCGTTTCTTGCGATAGCTGCTTAGCAAACCAGAAGTGGGGTGAGAAAGAGGGAGGGGGGGGGGGGGGGGGAGAGGCGGGGCGCGGTAATTGCCTGTGCGAGAACTATGCTAGCTCTTATAGGTTGAATCGCGGCAGCGGACCGGAGTAAAAACCTACGCTATGCGTAGCATCTTGGCGTCCTGGTTAAGCAATACTGGGGATGCCGCGAACCACCCTAGGTTCGAATTCGAAAGGTTTCGATATTTTCGAACCGAACTGATGTTCGAATTCGAAAAGTTTCGATTTTTTTGACCGTACGAAGATTCTAATTCGAAAAATCGCGACCTTTAAAATTCGTGGAGTTTCGAGTTCGAAAAGTTCGAAGCTTTCATGGTTTCTAAAAGTTCCGGTTCGATTGTTTCGAATATTTTTTTACTTGAGGTTCGAGAAATTTGAAGATTTCGAGTTTTCCTAACTTAAATTTCGAGAGATTCGAATGTTTCGAATTTCTTTGGATCTGAAATTCGAAAAATCGAACGTTTCGACTTTTTATAGACATGAAGTTCGATAAATTCGAAGATTTCAATCTCTTTCTACATAAAGTTCGAAAAGTTTGAAGGTTTCGATTCTCTTTTAGGGCTAAACTCGAAAAAAAAACATCCTCGAAGGTTTCGAATTTTTTTCAAGTCCAAGTGCGCACTGTTCGAAGTCCGGTTTTCATGTTGCGCCACAGTTTCAGTTTCAAATAGCGTTTTCACGCCTCACCGGTTTTCACTAAATCAGGTTTAGAAAAGTTCGGGTGTGATATTTAGACTGCGCGAAGTTGGTCAGGCAATTAAATGAGACGACAAGTGTCCCGGATGTGCTCGAATATTTGCCAGTGCAGAGTGACGTGCGACCATAGATCAGTAATTGTGACCGCCAGCGCGGGGGGGGGGGAGAGGGGGGGGTCATTAACGTGCATTACGCAGTAGTGATCACACGAACGCACTGTTTCCAGTTCGAAACGGCCAGGTTAAGGCAGGTGGTTGAGGCTCAGCAAAACCTTGAAGCGATATGGCAAACTGCCTCCCTACCCCTTGCACGCTGGTAGTAATCCGATCGAACGCCGCCCGAGTGACGCTGGCATATAGTAAGTTTAGTTTGTACATGATGCAAAGTCCTGAGACTGGGAATGAAATTTGAAAGAAAAAGTATAAAAAGACAGAAAAAAGGGGACAGGACAAAACCTCACACTCAGCTTTTGGAATGAAATTGGAAAGAAAAAGTGTAAGAAAACAGAAAAAGGCGACAGGACAACGTCTCAGCTCAGGACAACGTCTCAAACTCAACTTAGCTGAGTTTGAGACGTTGTCCTGTCCCCCTTTTTTTTCTCCTTACACTATTTCTTGCGAATTTCATTCCCAGTCTCGGGATTTTGCATCATGATCAACATACGCTCGTCTGCACCTTGACAATTTTCTAGTTTGTAATTGCTTTGGAGGTTTATTTTCCGAGACGGAAGAAACGCCGAGCAAAAAGCACAGAAGCTGACACAACTTGAGGTCGAGGAGCGTTCTACCATACCAGTGGCGTCGGAAGAGGGAAAAACGGGGGGAAGGGGGGGGGGGGCTCCAGTTTCTCCCCCCCCCCAGCTATTTCGGACTGTTAAAGAAAACAATGCGGGGAAAGACGGCATGCACTCTAAAAAACGTCTGTGCGTCTGCTTTCACGCACAACACTCGGAGAGCCAATCAGCGCAACTCACGGAGGCAGCTCAGTGAATGACGATGACGAAACATATGTTTAGACCAAAAAACGCAGTCTAAGTTGTGACATTAAGCCATGCAAAACGTCACGCTTGCATTGCTTAATGTCACAACTCAGTCTGCGTTTTTTGGTCTAAACAGATGTTTCGGCATCATCATTCGCTGATCTGCCTCCGTAAGCTGCGCTAATTAGTTCTCCGAGTGTTGTGCGTGAAAGTAGTAGCACATACCTTTTTTAGAGTGTGGTCGAGCTTATTTAAATCTGAAATTATTTATGACTATGTATAGCTACTGTCGCTCATCACTGCATAAAAGATCGCGTAGATGGTCATTGTTAGAAACTCGTTGTCAGAAGGCACTACTCGTCACATGCTCGATGGTTCGGAAGTTCAAAGCTATGTCTTTTCGGCCTAAATAACTGTGCCATCGGTAAAAAATAATAAATAGATAAACATAACAATAAATGCAAAAATAAAAAGCTGGAGAAAAAAAAAACTATTAAGAACCTGCCGGAAGTGTTGTATTCTTGCATATTCAGAGGCCCAGAACTATGAAACAAGTTTCTCCCACCAAAATGTCTACAGGCTAAAAGAAACACTTCCCAAAGACGCAAAAAAAAAAAAAAATTTTATGACGTGCTGAATTTGAACAATTTTAGAAATTTTCCCCCATGAGTTAATTTAATCCTCCCTCAACGTGAAAAAATACATTAATTTGTATTCTGCAGATAGTAATGATATGCACTGTCTGTGCTGTTAATTTAAATGCGATACCTCAAAAAAGTCAGACGAAAAAAATTACCAAGTTTAGGGCATAATTGCCCGTAGATACATGTTTGGATATTTCTTCAAAACTCGTCTTGAACAACAATAATCATATCTTAAGACGACACTTACCTAGGCTATACATAAATCATTCTTAAAAAGTTTAACTTCTCTACCATAAATAGCTTCGGCTATAGCGCGCTTCAAATATGGCACAAACGACAATTGTCAAAAACCCGTCGTCCTTCATCGCTCCTTCGGGAATCTATTTCTTTAAAACCAAGCATGCTAATGGTTGAAATAAACGGCATTGTCCTTCGCAAGGAATGCGACACTGGATGAAAAAATGCAAAAAAAAATTACGAATGTATTTTATTGCTTGAATCCAGATAAAACCCCCCGCCGGTCTTTCGAAGTTCGACGAACTTCGACCTTTTACCTTACAAGTTTGAAGTTCGTCGAGATTTTGACTTTTCAGGAATCGAAAGTTTGACAATTTTCGAATTCTTTATATTAATAAGCTCGAAAGTTCGGAAATTATCGAATTTCTTAGCGTAGGAAATTCGAAAGTTTGAAAAGCTTCGAAGTTTTTAGTGCAAGGAATTCGAAAGTTCGAAAATCATCGAATGTTTTAGCCTATCAAGTTCAATAGTTCGACAAGCATCGAATTTTGCAGCGTAATAAGTTCGAATTTCGAAAAGCGTCGAACTTCTTAGTTTAGTATGTTCGAAAATTCGACTTACGTCGAATTTGTCGATATGGAAAGTTCGAAAATTCGAAATCATTCGAACCTTTTGAACCGCTTGATTCGATCATCGAACCTTCGGTTCGAAAAAGTTCGCGGCATCCCTAAGCATTACTCAGCTCGATTCACTCGGTTCGGAGCCGCCATATTGTTACTCAGACGAGGGAGGAACTTTGCTCCCCCGTTTTCATGGACGAACTTTGCTCCGTTTCTAAAGGAACATAGGGGACAAGATCGTTTCTCCCTTTATGAAGATATAATATATGTATACCCCCTTTCTTTAGGAGTGTACCAGAGTGCGTCTTCGTTCCGTTCTACATTATGGCAGACAAGTGTACAAATTACTCCCGGCGACTCTTAACGATTGGCATAATAGCAGCGTTGATGTAGATAAAACGACGTCGTTTATTGTTTCTCCTTATCTCTGTTTAATATCGTCTAATAGCGCGCGCTAATATGTTTTATGGATACTGCCCTGTGGCGTCAACTATGGCCTCGAACTTGTTTTACTTTTGAGAATAACAGCCAGGGGTCAGGGGCCCATAGGTTTTATTGTTCCTTCCTCGCTTTCTCCCTATACTATGAGTAGCTTTTCTCCCGTACATACGTCAAGCAGACTATACGTGTTTCAGAGTTTAAATCTTCCGCGGAGTGGACTACCGTATAGGTGCCAATAAGGTTCTTGATAGGTTATAGATGGTGGTTCCTCCTCGATGGTGTGCAGGAGGATGGCTCGTGTTTTACGGTGGTGGTGGTGTAGCAGGTCGAACCAGACAACTGTTTAAACAGGTGCTTCTTCGCAACAGTTTAATAAAGGACAATTTAGCATACGAGTCACAGGATTATGAACATCGACAACCCGAGCCCTGGACTTGGCCGCCGTTAGAGAGCGGCTCCTTTCTCTCCAGCGGTACCTAACCAGAGACCACTCTCCTTGTCTCGGCCGTGCTCTTCACGGTTTCCTCCGGACCCCCTCTCTGCGCTCTCCCGTGCAAGGTCAACACTCCTCTTGAACACCAGACCCGAGGAATGCGCTCTGTCGGCGCCTGGCGCCCCACATCCAGCCGCCATAACTCAAAGAGGGCCTCCTGACACTGATTGGAAAGCGCGGACAGAGTTAGCACCAGTCACCCCGACACTCGCGGGGAGGCGGCAACGAATCCGTTGAAGGGATACTGTACCGAAATTTCGAGCTCACAAAACAGGGCTGCAGCGATAGGCGGGACGCTACAGAACCGAAAAACACCGCACATACATCAATACCTCTAACGTATTGTGTGTGTGTGTGTGTTTTTTTGCGTATTTTTGAAAAAGAAATGCGCGATTGAACATGGCCGACGAGGCCGACGAGACATGTGACATCACGATTCTCATTCCTTCTCCTCCTCGCATCGTCCCGTCGAGCGGGTGAACCGATGCCAGGAGGAGAGAAGCGAGGCCGCTTCCTCTCATTCTCAACTGTTCCAGGAGGACCGTGATGTCAAAGTCCTCGCTTGATCGCGCCTTCCTTTTCCAAAAATACGGCCATCCATTTGAGACATCGATGTATGAGTGAGGTCTTGGAGTTCGTAGAGTCCTGTTCAACGCTTCTGTGGCCTTTTTCTGCGAAATCCAAATTTCGGTTCAGTATCCCTTTAACGGGGGAGGCCCATCTGCAGCGCAAAGAAAACAGAACACTTTTACCGACAGAAAACATGTAGCTACCGCCGTCGAACGCAACAGTCCGGCCACGACCAGCAAAGAAAAGGGGGCTCGCGGGTGGTCGCGCAGACCGCCACCCGCGTCATACGATGCCCCCTCGCCGGGGGCCTGTCTGCGAGTCCACGCCCGAGCGAACCCCACACGTGTCCCCCGGCTCTTCGCGCAGCGCGTGTATACGTGCAAAAATACGAAAACAAAAAGTGTTCCGGAACCTTACAGTGCGGAACATACCAGGATTTTATTTTTTTGACACCATTCATTATCACGAGTCGTGAGGGGTTTTGTGAATGATGATTTGTGTATGATACACTGCTTCCTCCTGGGCTAATAAAGTAGCGCCAGGATGTGCGGCGTACGAAAACCTCAAGTTGGAATTATGCATTGCATGGGGTATAGTGCGGTCAACCTAAAAAAAGTTTTTTTTTCCTCTTGCGAACACAGGGCGTCGACTAGAGTCTGGAAAAGAAAAAAACGGTCAGCCCGGAAAATAGTTAAAACCAAGTCGCCTTCCGGGGGAGGCGAGCAGACTGGACACCAACGCCCATCTTCCATGGTGGACGGAACTGACTTTTAAGACTCAAAATGGGAGAGGGTTAAACTGCGCACCGCAGGTGTCCGAGTTGGGAAAGATGCGGCATTTATTTTCCCGTCTGGCGTGCTCGCTCAAGTAGGCAGCAAGAAGTGGAAAAGGGCAATTAGTTCGGCGAAACGCTAGGCGTACGCTCGTCTCTATTTAGTTGAGCGGGACAAACGAGGGCGCATCCCCGCTGCGAGCGAGCCCCGCGAGAAACCTTTCAAGCGGCCATTCTTCATTTCGCCCATCGTGAACTGCCTTGGGCGGCGTCTCGAGCTCGCGCTCGTATCCCGAGAACACTTGGCATTGTTCCGGGGACACGAAGAGATGGTACTCAATAACTCGTTACACGCCGATCGCACACAAAGGATATGTGTTAGACTCCGAGCGAATACAGGCGGCGAATCCTTTCGGCCTACGGGTTCCCCGCATGGCGGACCGCGCGGGGCACGTACTCCGCTCGCCCCTTAGCTGACAGTGCGGTGGAAGCAATACCACTCGCCAGACCAATCAGCCGCCTACCTTTCATCACCTGACCCCATTCTCTGCGCGTTGGTACGCGCGAGGGAGCGTGAGCAACTGGCAAAAGATAGAAGTGTGGCTGGTCCCAACGAGCACGTAGCTTCCACCGCACTGTCAGCTTAGGGGTGAACGGAGCATGGGAGGAGGTGTGGTGTATCCACGCTGGCTCCTGTACGGTGTCAACACAGCGGCGGGAGCGAGAGCAGCGGACGGGCGAAAGTGGGATCCAGAAGAACGCGTGGTCATCGCGAGCGGACGAGGAGGACCCATTGTGCCGCGGATGCGGGCGCTCCTGACCCAAATTGTGCATGAGTTTGCGGATTTCGTAACGGGCCCTGTTAGAGTTGCCGACGACGAGGAATCCCCCTCGGTGTGCCTGCGCGTCGCTCTAACCTTGGCGTGGAAGACGCGCCGGTGTTTGACCCCTCAACTGGGCCCGGAATGCGACGCTCCGTCGCATCTTCCCGAAAATTCGAGGAACATCTCGGAGAAGGCGGCACACGTACGTCGCCGCTCGTGAAGAGGCTTTGTTCCAGTTTGTTTGTTTGTTGGATTACGTGCGTGCATACCGTCCCCAGCAACGAAGGCAACTGGAAGTTCTCTTTGTTTTTTGTATGTAGACAACGTTCGCGCGTGCGTATGAAAATTGCTGCCCTTACGAGCACGCGGTATCTGTGGAAAGAAACGAAAGAAAGGAGGAAACATTCCTTTGTTTTCAGCGGTTGTTCTCGCTGCATGCTCTTTCGAATCTGGAACTGCCATTACGGGATACGCACCGAAGCGCTTTTCCGACCATCATTCATTATAGAAGTGAACATTTCTCTCTCTCTCTCTCTCTCTCTGCTTCTAGTGTCGCTAAAATGTATTAGTGGTATCCCGCAAGCGGACAACCGCATTCATCGGCATCTCGACTGTAGGAATGACTCTGCACTAATGGGCTAGCAATATACTATGCAGCTTTTAGCCCTGCAGAAGAAAGTGGCTCCGGACCTTATTGTTGCTGTATCTGCTCTTTTGTTTCATCGCTGTTTTACAGATTAGAGTGACTGAATAGGATGCAGGTCATCTCTAGATGAAGCGTCACTTTAGAGCACGAAGTGAGTCATCCTGGTGTGCCTATTCCGCCTAAGCAGTGTTCTTATGTTAGCCTCACTTTCGGAGGTATCATAGACTAAATCTTCTAAAGCACCCCTCGGTAAAAGTTTCGTAAATTCGAATCTATTGGAAATACTCCGATATTTATTTCAAGGCAAAAAGTCCTTGATCATAACACTACTCTCAGCAGAGCCCGGTTCAGCTATCCTAATGAAAAATAACTATATTCTCGGGCGAGTAATATCGAATGAATCCCGGACAAAATCTCACCGGACAAAAGCTCACCCGTTTTTTTTTTTTTTGCAGATTGGGACAAAAGCTTCCTATGAGAGAATTTCATGTTGTTCGTAACACGAGCGCGGACAACTTAGGTGTGTGCGTGCGACACTAAAATGCAACAATAAATTAAATCTGACAGGCGCATGGTTTTTTGATTAGGGTAGAAACAAGTTTATCGATTGGTTAGAAGCGAATGCAGTCCCCTACTAGCTTCAGCACTGTTGGCAAATCTCGGTGTACCTGGAACCCCTTTAAAATATTTTTCAGACGATTGTGCAGGCCCAGAGTGGCCTGCGCACCCGCTTCTCTGGGGGCTCACTTCTCCGTGATTGTGCCAATGCCGTGGCAACGAGCGCTTGATTTTGCTGTCGGCATTCAATCAGCCTCCGGACGCTTGGATGGGCGTGGCCGACAAGCTTCTGGAACCCGGTATTCCATCCTTCGCAGGTGTTTTTCGTCCGGTTGTTATCTTGAAGAGTGGCGTCGTACATATTCCACCGTTCCGAGGGAAACTTCGGTCGTCGTCGGCGCACAGTCAGGCAAAGGGAAGGATTCGCTCTGGGTGTCGCCGTAGAAGGAGCAGAAGCATAACGGAAGGGCAGACTTGGACGTAGTTCAACTACTCTACTCAAACTACTGTAGTTTAACTACTTTTTCGAGTAACTTGGTAACTTTCAATTACAACTGGATTTGGGTAATTAGTAAAGCATAAAGGATAAGGATAAAGTTTATTTTCAAACAAAAACCGGCAAACAATCCAGCCCGCTTAAGCGTAGAACGCTTGTATGCGGGACATGGCAGTAATTATTTTTATATTGTAGACCTAAATATAATTCATAATTAAATGAATCACAAGCACATACGGCACTTAACAACCTATATGATTAGTATAAAAAAGGTACAAAAATAGTACAGGCAGCTACGAGAGTTCACGTGCTATTAACAAAATTCAACGCGAAATGCAACAACAGATGCAACAATGAAAAACAATCAGTCAGTGGTAACGAACTAATAACAAGTCTATGCGATAAGTAACATCGAATGCAATAATAAACTCAGTCAGTGGTAACCGAAGAAACATCAAACAAACAATTCCACAAATCAGTATGTATACGTACATCTTTTATCGTTCACTACATCACTAGACAGAAAAACACCCCTCTTTTATCTTCTTGTTCATCTGCTTCTTGGATGACAGGTTAAGGAGATCTTTAGGTAAGTTGTTAAATATCTCAGGAACATAATACTGTCTTTGTTTTTTTCCGTAGTTCGTATATATTTTTGGAATGGCATAGGTTTCTGTGTGTCGGAGTGTTTTTATTCTGTTTGGTATGTCTCTGAACTCACTGGAGAAATAGTGGCTGGTTAAAACAACATATTTAAATACATTTTCGAAAGATAATATTCCAACTGCATTCATTCTTTCATCAGTTTCAAGAGGCTCATATTTAGATCCATATACTATATTATTAACACATCTATTTATGATATTATCGATTTTGTGTTGTTTGTATTTAGCGCATGTTCCGTATATTGTAATACCGTAACGGAGTGCAGATTCCCCCAATGAAAGATACACCTCCCTCCTTAAATTGATGTCACATCCACTTTTCAGCTTATAAAGATATGCTGAGACAACACGAAGTTTTTGTGTAATTTGTTCAATGTGATTACCCCATGTAACATGTTCGTCGAAATGCAGACCAAGATAGGGTGTTGTTTTAACATTTTCCATTCTTTGGCAGTTGCACTGATGACACTGTCGATCATGAAGAAATATAGGAACATCAAATGGAACATGTTTATGAGGGTTTCTAAAGCACATCAGTTTAGTCTTGTCGCTATTGACAAAAATATAATTATTTTTAAACCAACTCATTAATTCCATTATATCACATTGAAAAATCGGAGCAGCAAGATTATATTGTTCGTGTGGTAGTATTAAGGCTGTGTCATCTGCGTATTGGAATATATTTGATTTAAGGTTCAGATTACCTATCCCGTTAATATAAATGTTAAAGAGTAAAGGACCCAGAGTTGATCCCTGTGGAACACCGAATTTCATTTGAATTGGGTCACTTATTTGACCCTTAATCTTCACCATTTGAAATCTATTCTTGAAATAATTTTTCAAAAGTGTATAAAATGGTCCCCTGAAACCCATTCTGTATAATTTAGCTAGCATAATTGAATGGTCTATGGTATCGAATGCTCTAGATAGGTCAAGGAACAGTGCAAGAGCGATTTGATTATTGTCTAACGAGTGATAAATGATGTCTGAAAATTTTTCCATCAACAAAGTCGTGTTTTTTGTTTGCGAAACCCGTATTGTGAAGAGTGTATTAAAGAGAATTTGTCACAGAATGATGTCATCACTTTCGCTAAATGCTTTTCCATGATATGAGTTAGAGCTGGAAGTATTGATATTGGCCTATAATTTGTCAGTTCTTTTTTTGATCCTTTTTTGTATACTGGTCTGATGATAGACACTTTCATCCCATCTGGAATGTTTCCGCTTTCAAATATGCCATTAAGAATTTGCAAGTAAAGCATTTTTCAATTTCTCGAAATTACAGTAAAGGTCCCGCACTCGTATTAGATCATGACCGGCTGGCTTCAGTAAAGACATACCAGAAAGTATTTCCTCTAGCTCGCACTCAGTCATCAAAAGCAAATACGCTGATGTCATATTAGTTCTAGTGTCAACAACGGACTCCTCATTTTTATTTATCATGTTTCTTAAACTTTGTACAGTATCAATAAACGTGTGATTGAAAGCGTTTCCGAGTGCCCGAAAATCTGTTGTTTTTCCAAAAGTTTTTGTGATTGCTTCATCAATGTTTTGTTTTGCCTTCAGACCAGCTAACTGTCGTGTAAGTTCCCAGGTTCTTTGAGAGTTGCCTTTGCATCCTTTGAATTCATTCAGGAAATATTTCTTTTTTGCTAACCGTATTGTTGCTGTTACTTTATTTCTCATTTTTCGGAATTCCTCTCAGAATCTGATTACCTGGGTTTTGTTTACATCTTTCCCAAAGCTTGTCTTTTGAGTAGCAGAGCTCCATTATATCTTTATCAATCCATACATTTTTATCTTTTCTTTTCTTGAGCATTTTTGTTTTTCTTGATTTCGAATATATTTCCTGGAATTTATCTCTTAGGTGTTGGTAAGCAGTGATATGGTCAAATTCGGTAAGCAAATTCCAATCATAAGCTTGAATTAATCTGTCAATATTTCTGTTGTCTAAAATAATTACATTTTTATTTTCCACATGCGAGTTATCATTATCCTTTTCTTGGAGTAGTGTTGTTATTATAAAGTAGTGATCAGCAACTTTTTGCTTAATAACTCCAGATAATACCCTCATTTCATTTACTCTTACAATGATATGGTCGATACAACTTCTCGTTATACTATCCCCTAAACATTCTTCTCTCGTATAGTCTTGGATAGTATTTTCCAATCCAAATTCAGCTATTATATTTAGGTACTCCGATGATCCACCTCTAGAAAGGTTTTTAGCGTCGATGTTGAAATCGCCTGCCAAAATCAGGTGAGGGTTATTGTTAAATTTTTTTAAGAGAGAACTGAATTCTTCGCAGAAGGGAGCTACGTTGTAGGTTGGAGGTCTGTACACAGCACAGACTGTAAACGATTCATTTTGTCGGTAGATTGATGCTACTACCACTTCTGCAGTAGCAAACGTTGTCTCCAGGCGCTCTGACACCCAGTCATCCCGGACAAACATCAAAACACCCCCTCCTTTACGTTTTTCACGACAAAGATAATGTGAACTAAAATTATTTAATTTGTATCCTAAACAGGCAGCCTCATCAACATTGATTTCGGTCAATATTAACACATCTAGGCTACTCAACCTGTCTGACAAGTAGACATTCAATTGATCCCAGTGTTTCTGCATACTTCTAATATTAATATGTAACAGTGTGAAAGAGTTACTTTCATACTCTGTTTTAGTACGTTCTATAAAGTCATCCCAGTCCGGGAATGATTGAAATGAGTTGTCCATTTTAACGAATTCTGTTCAGGTCTCTCACATTTTCAATTCGGATAGAAGCAGCATTCTCTTTTTGCCTTACTAATATTTTACCATTACGCATCCATACAAATTTATATGACTTTTCTTTGGCCGCATTCTTTGTTTCCCAAAACAGGCTCCGAAGAGCTCTGGTTATATTTTCGTTAATGTAGATTCCTTCTGCTCTGAGTGTTGTCCTTTTCTCCGTCCACAAGTCTCTGCTCGCTTTTTCCTTGAACCTAACCAAGATCGGAGGGACTTTTCCTTCCTTGGCTTTGAGCCTGTGTGCAGCCTCAATCTGTTCGGGAGCGGGAACTGGAAGTTCAAGTCTTGATGCGAGTTCCTGAACAAGCTTCGTTACATCTTCGTGCCGCTGTTGCTTTATGCCGTGAATCTCTATATTCTTTCTACGAGAGTACATTTCAGCCTCGTTTAGCGCACTTCTGAGCTCGATGATTTCATTGTTACTCTGTTCCAACCTGGTTGCTAGGTCATCTGATTTCTTTTTCAGTTCCTTCATTGTGTTTTCTTGCGTCTTTAGCGTTGAGAGAACCTCATCATATTTAGTGCTGAGCTCATTCAAGCTCTTTTCCATTCCTTCCACTGTTTTTGTTTGGTTCTCTATTTTTTCCATCATGATGTCGCCTTTGCTCGACTGTGCGCTCAGCGATTTTTCTACACTTTCTATCTTTCCGAGTACATCAGTCAATTTCTTATCTATCTCTGACATCCTAGTCATGACAGATACCAAAAGTTACAGTCTTGGGAATCTTGAGTCACCAGGTCGCCTGGTGACTGACTGCTTGATCGCCTAGTGTGCGTCTTGCACGTGGCACAATGCCAGGTTTTTAGAGCTTCAGCAGTCATGCTTTTATATGATGTTTTTGTCGTTCCAGAACATTTTCCTACGTGGTAAATGTTTTCACATGCAACGCATTTAATGCTCAGGACATCCCTAGTCAAAGTTTTAAGGCAGGCCAAACATTCAGCTGTCTGAGACATTTTACACTTAAAGAAGAACAAGTAACTTTATTTAACTACTTTTTTCAGGTAACTTCTATTCAAATTACAAACTACATAAGAAATCTAGTGCTAATTTTGCTCATCACGAAAGTTTGAGCGCAGAAATGAATAGGACGCCGGCAGATGAAGTGGCATTCCCGAACAAGGGGCCCCATTGTTCGGGAAAACGTACTTGGGCCAAGGTGGCGACGAGCAGCCAAAACATAACACCGACGCGCGCGAAACGCAGGAAGAGAGACTTAACAAGCCTTGGTTGGGTATTGACCTAATCCGGTAATGCACGCAGGCGCCGCGTTTCCAGCTGCAAACGTAAAGGACGGGGACACTCCGAGGGCTGTTGTTGCTTTCGTGTTTTCTGTCTTTAGTGAGTTCTGACTCAAGCGGTAGGTTCCATGGGAGGTTCCACTGGAATGACTTCGCAGCTGGGCACCTGTTCCAATGGTCGCCTCGTCGTCAGAGCATACGCCTTTGCAAAACTGGACTCCCCCACGCACAAACCCTGGAACGGATAATCCGTTCATGGGGGCACGTTCCCACTTCCAGCTTCAACTGTACGATCGACGATGCTTGTTCACGTAATACTTCGCGTCCTTCCGACCTTCCATGCCTGGGAGACCTCCTTTTTGTTAAAAATGATTTACTTGCCAGGCGTGTCAGGTGCGTCAGAATATTGCGGACATGTACAAGTTACTCAAAACAAGTAATTAAGTTAAGTTACTGAGTATTGACGTCAAAAGTAATTTGAGTAGAGTAGAAATTACTCAAACAGGAAGTAATTGAGAAAATTACTAATTACCGTAAAAAAGTAGCGAATTACTTTTGAAATTACTTTTGAAGTCAATTTTATATGTTTTTATCGTCAAAAGAAAGTACTGAGGTTTTAATCGTTAGCGAAATTGTGATAGCGAAATATGAATCGGTTTTTTTTTTTTTGTACAGAAACGTTTTAATAGCTGGTTCTGCTTCTGCGTGCCTAATTGTTTTGTACTTTTTGTTTGTTTGGTCAATGATGTACTGCGTGCGAATGTGTCATTTCAACTGTGAGGTTTAGCACTGTCTAAGCTTGGTTTTTTAGACAGTGTTTGCTTGTTTACAGTGTTGCGTAAAGTACATCTAAAAAGTACTTGAAGTAAAGTACAAAGTAAATTACAGGGGGGGGCTTGTGAAAAGTTTGGGGGGTTTAGGACTTTAAAAAAACATTTTCTCCCCCTCCCCCTCTTTCTACGGCACATGCTTCCCCCTCTTTGCAAATATTTGCTGGTCTTCCAGCATCTTATCTCCTTTGTGCAGGAATGTGTGTTGATAGGAAAAACAACCACTAAAATTCGAAAGTAATTTGTAACTTGAGTAGAAGTTACTCGGAAAAAGTAATTAAAGTAAACTACTAATTACCAAAATAAAAATGTAATTGAAAGTTACTAAACTACTTAGAAAAGTAGTTAAACTACAGTAACTTGAGTAGAGTAGTTGAACTACGTACAAGTCTGGAATATTGTAGTAGCCGGCGAGGATTGCGAGTTACCCTTGGGAGATCCTTTTGTTGGACTCGGCGTCAGCGGCGAAGTATACTTCGGTTCATCTTCTGTTAAACCAAAATATTTTTTTTTTCAGTAGCGTAGCACTAGCACTACAACAAGATGCGCAGTCGTCCGGATGATCTCACCTTCATGGCGCGAAACTTGAACCCTTGGCGGTCTGGTGCACTCGCTGAGCGTACTCTCGGAACGTCGTTGGAATAAAGAGGGGCCAGTCATAACAACCTCAACTTGCCGAAGAAAAAAGTAAAAAGGAGGAAAGTTTGTTATTAAAGACCCTCTACCCGAGGCAAACCTCACATGTTTCGTCATGGAAACCTAAGGTGCCGACACTCGCTTACCCGACCCTGCACAGCCTGTTTCTCAAATGCAACGGTGCCGTTCCATCCGGCGCGTCGGTGGAACGTCTGTCTATAGCTTGGCTGGGGACGTCTTTAGAAGAAAAAGGGAAAACTCTCCTATCAAGAACTTTGAAAGTCAATTGCTTCTGCGAGCGAATAAACTATTTTGGTGAAAACGCAAGCCATAAATAGACTGCATTTATTTTAGGCTCGCAGGATTTTCATTGATCGAAACTGCTGTTAATTTTGCTACCACAAAAATATAAAAAAGTAACTTCGAAAGTAACTTCAAAGTAACTCGCTACTTTTTACAGTAGTTTGTAGTTTTCTCAATTACTATTGCAAATGCGTAATTTCTACTTTACTCCAATTACTTTTGGTGTCGATACTCAGTAACTTAACTTAACTACATTTTTTGAGAAATTTGTACATGTCTGCGGAAGGGGCCGTTGACATACGTGCAATCAAAGTAGTCCAGCAGGTCGCCGATGTCACCGGTAGACTTTTCCCTGATGTAGGTTAGTCCTTCGGGCACAAGCTGTGGTGGAAATTCCGCACAGCTTTCTAAATTGGTCATCTGTCTTGTACTTATTGTCCAAAAAGCCAAACTCTCGTTCCTTCAAAGTATTTTTAAAAATTCACAGCCCATTGGTTTGTATATTACAGTTTTGCTTCAGTTTACCTTTCACATCACCCTGAGATAATCCTTTATTTCAAATACGTTTACGACGTGCAATGACGGAAACAATTTAATTTTCGTAATCATTCACTTCAAATATTACACTGAACACCAAGAAAACCCATGCATTAGTAAAGAATAAACACTGTGACTAACCTTTATGTGCGCGTTTAGCGTGATATAAGCACAATGAAAAAATCAGGAGCCACTCAACTCTGTGAAGGTAGATGACCAGCGAAGCTGTTTAGCACACGACACAGACCGCCCCGAGCAGCCGGAGGAAACTAGACACGAGCGACAGGGCCGGCACCCGGCGGAAAATAGGCACGCGCGACAGGACCGCCACCCCGGGAGAGCGGAACGAAAGGAAACTAGCCACGCAAGGGGGGGGGGAGGGCGGCTTGCAACGACGACAAAGAGAGTGCGGTGCGAGCGTATACCATGGCCGAGGCGGGTCGCCGAGCGGCAAATCTTTGAGAGACCTTTATTATCTACCTGAGAGTCTACTGATATTGATAATGGTGCCTCTTAGCGGCGAGATGTTTCGGTGGCGCCCTCGTTCGGTTACCTTTCGTGACGTCATTACCTTGTGAACAACAAGTTCGATGGTGTTTGTAATGGGCATGGTGGAAGCCTGAAATCATAGCGCTCTCAAAGCAACACCGCCAACACCGTCATAATTGAAGTTCTTACATTCCTTTTATTCCCGTCGATGAGACATCCTTTGCTGACGTCATAGTCAGCATTTGGTCAATTGTGGTGGGCCGATCACAGCGACGCTTTCGATCGCTCACGCCGCCATATATAGACCTATTGCTATATTGCCCAAGCATCAACGAGAATGCAGTCATTGGTGTTCCACGCGCCGCACATGCCGGCGTCTGCAGCAGTAACTGTTCCAAAGCAAAAGTCTAAAACGAATGGCATCTTGCACGCGCGTTCGTCAGCGCTTTATTTTGGTTATTTACTTCGAATCTTTTATAGGGGGAAGGTGTGCGCGTGTGGCGCATCGAACACCAATCCCTGCATTCTTCTTGATGCCGGGGGTAATATAGCGAATGGTATATTGATAACTATTTTAAATAGACCTATTGCTAAATTACCCAAGCCTCAAGGAGAATGCAGAAAATGGTGTTCCACGCGCCGCACATGCCGGCATCTGCAGCAGTAACTGTTCCAAAGCAAAAGCCTAAAACGAATGGCATCTTGCACCCGCGTTCGTCAGCGCTTTATTTTGGTTATTTACGTCGAATCTTTTATACGGGGAAGGTGTGCGCGTGTGGCGCGTCGAACACGAATCCCTGCATTCTCCTTGAGGCTTGGGTAATATAGCGAATGGTCTATTGATAACTATTTAAATGGACCTATTGCTAAATTAACCATGCCTCAAGGAGAATGCACAGAATGGTGTTCCACGCGCCGCACGCATATGCCGGCGTCTGCAGCAGTAACTGTTCCAAAGCAAAAGCCTAAAACGAATGGCATCTTGCACGAGCGTTCGTCAGCGCTTTATTTTGGTTATTTACTTCGAATTTGTTCTACGGGGAAGGTGTGCGCGTGTGGCGCGTCGGACATCAATCCTGCATTCTTCTTGATGCTTGGGTAATATAGCGAATGGTCTATTGATAACTATTTAAATAGACCTATTGCTAAATTAACCAAGCCTCAAGGAGAATGCACAGAATGGTGTTCCACGCGCCGCACGCATACGCCGGCGTCTGCAGCAGTAACTGTTCCAAAGCAAAAGCCTAAAACGAATGGCATCTTGCACGAGCGTTCGTCGGCGCTTTATTTTGGTTATTTACTTCGAATCTTTTATACGGGGAAGGTGTGCGCGTGTGGCGTGTCGAACACCAATCCCTGCATTCTACTTGATGCTTGGGTAATATAGCAAACGGTCTATTGATAACTACACTGAATAGACCTATTGCTAAATTACCCAAGCATCAGGGACTAATCTGAGAATGGTGTTCCACGCGTCGCACGTGCCGGCGTCTGCAACAGTAACTGTTCCAAACCAAAAGCCTAAAACGAATGGCATCTTGCAGGCACGTTCGTCAGCGCTTTATTTTGGTTATTTACTTCGAATCTTTTATGCGGGGAAGGTGTGCGCGTGTGGCGCGTCGGACACCAATCCCTGCATTCTTCTTGATGCTTGGGTAATATAGCGAATGGTCTATTGATAACTATTTAAATGGACCTATTGCTAAATTAACCAAGCCTCAAGGAGAATGCACAGAATGGTGTTCCACGCGCCGCACGCATACGCCGGCGTCTGCAGCAGTAACTGTTCCAAACCAAAAGCCTAAAACGAATGGCATCTTGCACGAGCGTTCGTCGGCGCTTTATTTTGGTTATTTACTTCGAATCTTTTATACAGGGAAGGTGTGCGCGTGTGGCGTGTCGAACACCAATCCCTGCATTCTTCTTGATGCTTGGGTAATATAGCGAACGGTCTATTGATAACTACTTTAAATAGACCTATTGCTAAATTACCCAAGCATCAAGGACAATGCAGAGAATGGTGTTCCACGCGTCGCACATGCCGGCATCTGCAGCAGTAACTGTTCCAAAGCAAAAGCCTAAAACGAATGGCATCTTGCACGCGCGTTCGTCAGCGCTTTATTTTGGTTATTTACTTCGAATCTTTTATACGGGGAAGGTGTGCGCGTGTGGCGCGTCGAACACGAATCCCTGCATTCTCCTTGAGTGCTTGGGTAATATAGCGAATGGTCTATTGATAACTATTTAAATGGACCTATTGCTAAATTAACCATGCCTCAAGGAGAATGCACAGAATGGTGTTCCACGCGCCGCACGCATATGCCGGCGTCTGCAGCAGTAACTGTTCCAAAGCAAAAGCCTAAAACGAATGGCATCTTGCACGAGCGTTCGTCAGCGCTTTATTTTGGTTATTTACTTCGAATCTTGTTATACGGGGAAGGTGTGCGCGTGTGGCGCGTCGGACACCAATCCCTGCATTCTTCTTGATGCTTGGGTAATATAGCAAATGGTCTATTGATAACTATACTAAATAGACCTATTGCTAAATTACCCAAGCCTCAAGGAGAATGCAGAGAATGGTGTTCCACGCGCCGCACGCATACGCCGGCGTCTGCAGCAGTAACTGTTCCAAAGCAAAAGCCTAAAACGAATGGCATCTTGCACGAGCGTTCGTCGGCGCTTTATTTTGGTTATTTACTTCGAATCTTTTATACGGGGAAGGTGTGCGCGTGTGGCGTGTCGAACACCAATCCCTGCATTCTACTTGATGCTTGGGTAATATAGCAAACGGTCTATTGATAACTACACTGAATAGACCTATTGCTAAATTACCCAAGCATCAAGGATAATGCAGAGAATGGTGTTCCACGCGTCGCACGATGCCGGCGTCTGCAGCAGTAACTGTTCCAAACCAAAAGCCTAAAACGAATGGCATCTTGCAGGCACGTTCGTCAGCGCTTTATTTTGGTTATTTACTTCGAATCTTTTATGCGGGGAAGGTGTGCGCGTGTGGCGCGTCGGACACCAATCCCTGCATTCTTCTTGATGCTTGGGTAATATAGCGAATGGTCTATTGATAACTATTTAAATGGACCTATTGCTAAATTAACCATGCCTCAAGGAGAATGCACAGAATGGTGTTCCACGCGCCGCACGCATACGCCGGCGTCTGCAGCAGTAACTGTTCCAAAGCAAAAGCCTAAAACGAATGGCATCTTGCACGAGCGTTCGTCGGCGCTTTATTTTGGTTATTTACTTCGAATCTTTTATACGGGGAAGGTGTGCGCGTGTGGCGTGTCGAACACCAATCCCTGCATTCTACTTGATGCTTGGGTAATATAGCAAACGGTCTATTGATAACTACACTGAATAGACCTATTGCTAAATTACCCAAGCATCAAGGACAATGCAGAGAATGGTGTTCCACGCGTCGCACGTGCCGGCGTCTGCAACAGTAACTGTTCCAAACCAAAAGCCTAAAACGAATGGCATCTTGCAGGCACGTTCGTCAGCGCTTTATTTTGGTTATTTACTTCGAATCTTTTATGCGGGGAAGGTGTGCGCGTGTGGCGCGTCGAACACCAATCCCTGCATTCTTCTTGATGCTTGGGTAATATAGCGAATGGTCTATTGATAACTATTTAAATGGACCTATTGCTAAATTAACCAAGCATCAAGGAGAATGCAGAGAATGGTGTTCCACGCCGCACGCATACGCCGGCGTCTGCAGCAGTAACTGTTCCAAACCAAAAGCCTAAAACGAATGGCATCTTGCACGAGCGTTCGTCGGCGCTTTATTTTGGTTATTTACTTCGAATCTTTTATACGGGGAAGGTGTGCGCGTGTGGCGCGTCGAACACCAATCCCTGCATTCTACTTGATGCTTGGGTAATATAGCAAACGGTCTATTGATAACTACACTGAATAGACCTGTTGCTAAATTACCCAAGCATCAAGGACAATGCAGAGAATGGTGTTCCACGCGTCGCACGTGCCGGCGTCTGCAGCAGTAACTGTTCCAAACCAAAAGCCTAAAACGAATGGCATCTTGCACGAGCGTTCGTCGGCGCTTTATTTTGGTTATTTACTTCGAATCTTTTATACGGGGAAGGTGTGCGCGTGTGGCGTGTCGAACACCAATCCCTGCATTCTACTTGATGCTTGGGTAATATAGCAAACGGTCTATTGATAACTACACTGAATAGACCTATTGCTAAATTACCCAAGCATCAAGGACAATGCAGAGAATGGTGTTCCACGCGTCGCACGTGCCGGCGTCTGCAGCAGTAACTGTTCCAAACCAAAAGCCTAAAACGAATGGCATCTTGCACGAGCGTTCGTCGGCGCTTTATTTTGGTTATTTACTTCGAATCTTTTATACGGGGAAGGTGTGCGCGTGTGGCGCGTCGAACACCAATCCCTGCATTCTACTTGATGCTTGGGTAATATAGCAAACGGTCTATTGATAACTACACTGAATAGACCTATTGCTAAATTACCCAAGCATCAAGGATAATGCAGAGAATGGTGTTCCACGCGTCGCACGTGCCGGCGTCTGCAGCAGTAACTGTTCCAAACCAAAAGCCTAAAACGAATGGCATCTTGCAGGCACGTTCGTCAGCGCTTTATTTTGGTTATTTACTTCGAATCTTTTATGCGGGGAAGGTGTGCGCGTGTGGCGCGTCGAACACCAATCCCTGCATTCTTCTTGATGCTTGGGGAATATAGCGAATGGTCTATTGATAACTATTTAAATGGACCTATTGCTAAATTACCCAAGCATCAAGGAGAATGCAGAGAATGGTGTTCCACGCGTCGCATATGCCGGCGTCTGCAGCAGTAACTGTTCCAAACCAAAAGCCTAAAACGAATGGCATCTTGCACGAGCGTTCGTCGGCGCTTTATTTTGGTTATTTACTTCGAATCTTTTATACGGGGAAGGTGGGCGCGTGTGGCGTGTCGAACACCAATCCCTGCATTCTACTTGATGCTTGGGTAATATAGCAAACGGTCTATTGATAACTACACTGAATAGACCTATTGCTAAATTACCCAAGCATCAGGACAATGCAGAGAATGGTGTTCCACGCGTCGCACGTGCCGGCGTCTGCAGCAGTAACTGTTCCAAACCAAAAGCCTAAAACGAATGGCATCTTGCACGAGCGTTCGTCGGCGCTTTATTTTGGTTATTTACTTCGAATCTTTTATACGGGGAAGGTGTGCGCGTGTGGCGTGTCGAACACCAATCCCTGCATTCTACCTTGATGCTTGGGTAATATAGCAAATGGTCTATTGATAACTACACTGAATGGACCTATTGCTAAATTAACCAAGCCTCAAGGACAATGCAAGAATGGTGTTCCACGCGTCGCACGCACATGCCGGCGTCTGCAGCAGTAACTGTTCCAAACCAAAAGCCCTAAAACGAATGGCATCTTGCACGAGCGTTCGTCGGCGCTTTATTTTGGTTATTTACTTCGAATCTTTTATAGGGGAAGTTGTGCGCGTGTGGCGCGTCGAACACGAATCCCTGCATTCTCCTTGATGCTTGGGTAATATAGCGAATGATCTATTGATAACTATTTAAATGGACCTATTGCTAAATTAACCAAGCCTAAAGGAGAATGCACAGAATGGTGTTCCACGCGCCGCACGCACATGCCGGGGTCTGCAGCAGTAACTGTTCCAAAGCAAAAGCCTAAAACGAATGGCATCTTGCAGGCAAGTTCGTCAGCGCTTTATATTGGTTATTTACTTCGAATCTTTTATGCGGGAAGGTGTGCGCGTGTGGCGCGTCGAACACCAATCCCTGCATTCTTCTTGATGCTTGGGTAATATTGCAAATTGTCTATTGATAACTACACTAAATAGCCCTATTGCTAAATTACCCAAGCATCAAGAAGAATGCAAAGAATGGTGTTCCACGCGTCGCACGTGCCGGCGTCTGCAGCTGTAACTGTTCCAAGGCAAAAGCCTAAAACGAATGGCATCTTGCACGCGCGTTCGTCAGTGCTTTATTTTGGTTATTTACTTCGAATCTTTTATTCGAGGAAGGTGTTCGCGTGTGGCGCGTCGAACACCAATCCCTGCATTCTCCTTGATGCTTGGGTAATATAGCAAACGGTCTATTGATAACTAAACAGAATTGACCTATTGCTAAATTACCCAAGCATCAGGAGAATGCAGAGAATGGTGTTCCACGCGTCGCACGTGCCTGCGTCTGCAGCAGTAACTGTTCCAAAGCAAAAGCCTATAACGAATGGCATCTTGCACGCGCGTTCGTCAGTGCTTTATTTTGGTTATTTACTTCGAATCTTTTATTCGAGGAAGGTGTTCGCGTGTGGCGCGTCGAACGCCAATCCCTGCATTCTCCTTGATGCTTGGGTAATATAGCAAACGGTCTATTGATAACTAAACAGAATAGACCTATTGCTAAATTACCCAAGCATCAGAAGAATACAGAGAATGGTGTTCCACGCGTCGCACGTGCCGGCGTCTGCAGCAGTAACTGTTCCAAAGCAAAAAGCCTAAAACGAATGGCATCTTGCACGCGCGTTCGTCAGTGCTTTATTTTGGTTATTTACTTCGAATCTTTTCTACGGGGAAGGTGTTCGCGTGTGGCGCGTCGAACACCAATCCCTGCATTCTCCCTTGATGCTTGGGTAATATAGCAAACGGTCTATTGATAACTATACTGAATAGACCTATTGCTAAATTACCCAAGCATCAGAAGAATGCAGAAATGGTGTTCCACGCGTCGCACGTGCCGGCGTCTGCAACAGTAACTGTTCCAAAGCAAAAGCCTAAAACGAATGGCATCTTGCACGCGCGTTCGTCAGTGCTTTATTTTGGTTATTTACTTCGAATCTTTTCTACGGGGAAGGTGTTCGCGTGTGGCGCGTCGAACACCAATCCCTGCATTCTCCTTGATGCTTGGGTAATATAGCAAACGGTCTATTGATAACTAAACAGAATAGACCTATTGCTAAATTACCCAAGCATCAAGGAGAATGCAGAGAATGGTGTTCCACGCGTCGCACGTGCCGGCGTCTGCAGCAGTAACTGTTCCAAAGCAAAAGCCTAAAACGAATGGCATCTTGCACGCGCGTTCGTCAGTGCTTTATTTTGGTTATTTACTTCGAATCTTTTCTACGGGGAAGGTGTTCGCGTGTGGCGCGTCGAACACCAATCCCTGCATTCTCCTTGATGCTTGGGTAATATAGCAAACGGTCTATTGATAACTAAACAGAATAGACCTATTGCTAAATTACCCAAGCATCAAGGAGAATGCAGAGAATGGTGTTCCACGCGTCGCACGTGCCGGCGTCTGCAACAGTAACTGTTCCAAAGCAAAAGCCTAAAACGAATGGCATCTTGCACGCGCGTTCGTCAGCGCTTTATTTTGGTTATTTACTTCGAATCTTTTCTACGGGGAAGGTGTGCGCGTGTGGCGCGTCGAACACCAATCCCTGCATTCTACTTGATGCTTGGGTAATATAGCAAACGGTCTATTGATAACTATACTGAATAGACCTATTGCTAAATTACCCAAGCATCAAGGAGAATGCAGAGAATGGTGTTCCACGCGTCGCACGTGCCGGCGTCTGCAGCAGTAACTGTTCCAAAGCAAAAGCCTCATAACGAATGGCATCTTGCACGCGCGTTCGTCAGCGCTTTATTTTGGTTATTTACTTCGAATCTTTTATACGAGGAAGGTGTGCGCGTGTGGCGCGTCGAACACCAATCCCTGCATTCTCCTTGATGCTTGGGTAATATAGCGAATGGTCTATTGATAACTATACAGAATAGACCTATTGCTAAATTACCCAAGCATCAAGGAGAATGCAGAGAATGGTGTTCCACGCGTCGCACGTGCCGGCGTCTGCAGCAGTAACTGTTCCAAAGCAAAAGCCTAAAACGAATGGCATCTTGCACGAGCGTTCGTCGGCGCTTTATTTTGGTTATTTACTTCGAATCTTTTATACGGGGAAGTTGTGCGCGTGTGGCGCGTCGAACACGAATCCCTGCATTCTCCTTGATGCTTGGGTAATATAGCGAATGGTCTATTGATAACTATTTAAATGGACCTATTGCTAAATTAACCAAGCCTCAAGAAGAATGCACAAAATGGTGTTCCCGCGCCGCACGCACATGCCGGCGTCTGCAGCAGTAACTGTTCCAAACCAAAAGCCTAACACGAATGGCATCTTGCACGAGCGTTCGTCGGCGCTTTATTTTGGTTATTTACTTCGAATCTTTTATAGGGGAAGTTGTGCGCGTGTGGCGCGTCGAACACGAATCCCTGCATTCTCCTTGATGCTTGGGTAATATAGCGAATGATCTATTGATAACTATTTAAATGGACCTATTGCTAAATTAACCAAGCCTAAAGGAGAATGCACAGAATGGTGTTCCACGCGCCGCACGCACATGCCGGGGTCTGCAGCAGTAACTGTTCCAAAGCAAAAGCCTAAAACGAATGGCATCTTGCAGGCAAGTTCGTCAGCGCTTTATATTGGTTATTTACTTCGAATCTTTTATGCGGGGAAGGTGTGCGCGTGTGGCGCGTCGAACACCAATCCCTGCATTCTTCTTGATGCTTGGGTAATATTGCAAATTGTCTATTGATAACTACACTAAATAGCCCTATTGCTAAATTACCCAAGCATCAAGAAGAATGCAAAGAATGGTGTTCCACGCGTCGCACGTGCCGGCGTCTGCAGCTGTAACTGTTCCAAGGCAAAAGCCTAAAACGAATGGCATCTTGCACGCGCGTTCGTCAGTGCTTTATTTTGGTTATTTACTTCGAATCTTTTATTCGAGGAAGGTGTTCGCGTGTGGCGCGTCGAACACCAATCCCTGCATTCTCCTTGATGCTTGGGTAATATAGCAAACGGTCTATTGATAACTAAACAGAATTGACCTATTGCTAAATTACCCAAGCATCAGAAGAATGCAGAGAATGGTGTTCCACGCGTCGCACGTGCCTGCGTCTGCAGCAGTAACTGTTCCAAAGCAAAAGCCTATAACGAATGGCATCTTGCACGCGCGTTCGTCAGTGCTTTATTTTGGTTATTTACTTCGAATCTTTTATTCGAGGAAGGTGTTCGCGTGTGGCGCGTCGAACACCAATCCCTGCATTCTCCTTGATGCTTGGGTAATATAGCAAACGGTCTATTGATAACTAAACAGAATAGACCTATTGCTAAATTACCCAAGCATCAAGAAGAATGCAGAGAATGGTGTTCCACGCGTCGCACGTGCCGGCGTCTGCAGCAGTAACTGTTCCAAAGCAAAAGCCTAAAACGAATGGCATCTTGCACGCGCGTTCGTCAGTGCTTTATTTTGGTTATTTACTTCGAATCTTTTATACGGGGAAGGTGTTCGCGTGTGGCGCGTCGAACACCAATCCCTGCATTCTCCTTGATGCTTGGGTAATATAGCAAACGGTCTATTGATAACTATACTGAATAGACCTATTGCTAAATTACCCAAGCATCAAGGAGAATGCAGAGAATGGTGTTCCACGCGTCGCACGTGCCGGCGTCTGCAACAGTAACTGTTCCAAAGCAAAAGCCTAAAACGAATGGCATCTTGCACGCGCGTTCGTCAGTGCTTTATTTTGGTTATTTACTTCGAATCTTTTCTACGGGGAAGGTGTTCGCGTGTGGCGCGTCGAACACCAATCCCTGCATTCTCCTTGATGCTTGGGTAATATAGCAAACGGTCTATTGATAACTAAACAGAATAGACCTATTGCTAAATTACCCAAGCATCAAGAGAATACAGAGAATGGTGTTCCACGCGTCGCACGTGCCGGCGTCTGCAGCAGTAACTGTTCCAAAGCAAAAGCCTAAAACGAATGGCATCTTGCACGCGCGTTCGTCAGTGCTTTATTTTGGTTATTTACTTCGAATCTTTTCTACGGGGAAGGTGTTCGCGTGTGGCGCGTCGAACACCAATCCCTGCATTCTCCTTGATGCTTGGGTAATATAGCAAACGGTCTATTGATAACTACACTGAATAGACCTATTGCTAAATTACCCAAGCATCAAGGAAATACGAGAATGGTGTTCCACGCGTCGCACGTGCCGGCGTCTGCAGCAGTAACTGTTCCAAAGCAAAAGCCTAAAACGAATGGCATCTTGCAGCGCGTTCGTCAGTGCTTTATTTTGGTTATTTACTTCGAATCTTTTCTTCGGGGAAGGTGTTCGCGTGTGGCGCGTCGAACACCAATCCCTGCATTCTCCTTGATGCTTGGGTAATATAGCAAACGGTCTATTGATAACTATACTGAATAGACCTATTGCTAAATTACCCAAGCATCAAGGAGAATGCAGAGAATGGTGTTCCACGCGTCGCACGTGCCGGCGTCTGCAGCAGTAACTGTTCCAAAGCAAAAGCCTAAAACGAATGGCATCTTGCACGCGCGTTCGTCAGCGCTTTATTTTGGTTATTTACTTCGAATCTTTTCTACGGGGAAGGTGTGCGCGTGTGGCGCGTCGAACACCAATCCCTGCATTCTACTTGATGCTTGGGTAATATAGCAAACGCTCTATTGATAACTACACTGAATAGACCTATTGCTAAATTACCCAAGCATCAAGGAGAATGCAGAGAATGGTGTTCCACGCATCGCACGTGCCGGCGTCTGCAGCAGTAACTGTTCCAAAGCAAAAGCCTCAAACGAATGGCATCTTGCACGCGCGTTCGTCAGCGCTTTATTTTGGTTATTTACTTCGAATCTTTTCTACGGGGAAGGTGTGCGCGTGTGGCGCGTCGAACACCAATCCCTGCATTCTACTTGATGCTTGGGTAATATAGCAAACGCTCTATTGAAAACTACACTGAATAGACCTATTGCTAAATTACCCAAGCATCAAGGAGAATGCAGAGAATGGTGTTCCACGCATCGCACGTGCCGGCGTCTGCAGCAGTAACTGTTCCAAAGCAAAAGCCTCAAACGAATGGCATCTTGCACGCGCGTTCGTCAGCGCTTTATTTTGGTTATTTACTTCGAATCTTTTCTACGGGGAAGGTGTGCGCGTGTGGCGCGTCGAACACCAATCCCTGCATTCTACTTGATGCTTGGGTAATATAGCAAACGCTCTATTGAAAACTACACTGAATAGACCTATTGCTAAATTACCCAAGCATCAAGGAGAATGCAGAGAATGGTGTTCCACGCATCGCACGTGCCGGCGTCTGCAGCAGTAACTGTTCCAAAGCAAAAGCCTCAAACGAATGGCATCTTGCACGCGCGTTCGTCAGCGCTTTATTTTGGTTATTTACTTCGAATCTTTTCTACGGGGAAGGTGTGCGCGTGTGGCGCGTCGAACACCAATCCCTGCATTCTACTTGATGCTTGGGTAATATAGCAAACGCTCTATTGAAAACTACACTGAATAGACCTATTGCTAAATTACCCAAGCATCAAGGAGAATGCAGAGAATGGTGTTCCACGCATCGCACGTGCCGGCGTCTGCAGCAGTAACTGTTCCAAAGCTAAAGCCTCAAACGAATGGCATCTTGCACGCGCGTTCGTCAGCGCTTTATTTTGGTTATTTACTTCGAATCTTTTCTACGGGGAAGGTGTGCGCGTGTGGCGCGTCGAACACCAATCCCTGCATTCTACTTGATGCTTGGGTAATATAGCAAACGCTCTATTGAAAACTACACTGAATAGACCTATTGCTAAATTACCCAAGCATCAAGGAGAATGCAGAGAATGGTGTTCCACGCATCGCACGTGCCGGCGTCTGCAGCAGTAACTGTTCCAAAGCAAAAGCCTAAAACGAATGGCATCTTGCACGCGCGTTCGTCAGCGCTTTATTTTGGTTATTTACTTCGAATCTTTTCTACGGGGAAGGTGTGCGCGTGTGGCGCGTCGAACACCAATCCCTGCATTCTACTTGATGCTTGGGTAATATAGCAAACGGTCTATTGATAACTACACTGAATAGACCTATTGCTAAATTACCCAAGCATCAGGAGAATGCAGAGAATGGTGTTCCACGCATCGCACGTGCCGGCGTCTGCAGCAGTAACTGTTCCAAAGCAAAAGCCTAAAACGAATGGCATCTTGCACGCGCGTTCGTCAGCGCTTTATTTTGGTTATTTACTTCGAATCTTTTCTACGGGGAAGGTGTGCGCGTGTGGCGCGTCGAACACCAATCCCTGCATTCTTCTTGATGCTTGGGTAATATAGCAAACGCTCTATATATAGGTTGACACTGACGTAATTTGGTCACTCCTTTCTGGTGGCCAGACTTCCTCGAGCGTAGCCTTTACTGTAGCATATTCTGCGAGCTGTACACGAGCGTCGCGAGCGAGCGGAAACGAGTGAGCTACAGCTTCATTATACTTCGTTTCAATTTATCTGCGGGCGAAGTCAAAGCTAGAAGCGCGCAGACCAGCGCTTTGTGCGTTTCTCCCAGCTCGCGCGCTCGAGCAAAGCCTGAACGCACGGAGCTTCCGTGCTCGCGCTTCCAGCTTTGCCTTCGCTCGCACATAAAGTGAAGCGAAATATAACGGCAGGTTTTGGCCACCAGAAAGGAGGAAGGATATGACGTCACGTGCAACCCGTGTATTGAAAACTACATTGAATAGACCTATTGCTAAATTACCCAAGCATCAAGGAGAATGCAGAGAATGGTGTTCCACGCATCGCACGTGCCGGCGTCTGCAGCAGTAACTGTTCCAAAGCTAAAGCCTCAAACGAATGGCATCTTGCACGCGCGTTCGTCAGCGCTTTATTTTGGTTATTTACTTCGAATCTTTTCTACGGGGAAGGTGTGCGCGTGTGGCGCGTCGAACACCAATCCCTGCATTCTACTTGATGCTTGGGTAATATAGCAAACGGTCTATTGATAACTACGCTGAATAGACCTATTGCTAAATTACCCAAGCATCAAGGAGAATGCAGAGAATGGTGTTCCACGCGCCGCACGTGCCGGCGTCTGCAGCAGTAACTGTTCCAAAGCAAAAGCCTAAAACGAATGGCATCTTGCACGCGCGTTCGTCAGCGCTTTATTTTGGTTATTTACTTCGAATCTTTTCTACGGGGAAGGTGTGCGCGTGTGGCGCGTCGGACACCAATCCCTGCATTCTTCTTGATGCTTGGGTAATATAGCAAAAGGTCTATTGATAACTATGCTGAATAGACCTATTGCTGAATAGACCTATTGCTAAATAGACCTATTGCAGTATTACCCAAGCATCAAGGAGACTGCAGGGATTGGTGTTCCACGCGCCACACGCGCACGCCTTCCCCGCATAAAAGATTCGATGTAAATAACTAAAATAAAGCATTGACGAACGCGCGTGCAGATGCCATTTGTTTTAGGTATTTGCTTCAGAAAAGTTGCTACTGCTGACGCCGGCACGTGCGGCGCGTGGAACACCAATCCCTGCATTCTCCTTGATGCTTGGGTAATACTGCAATAGGTCTATTACCCAAGCATCAAGGAGAATGCAGAGAATGGTGTTCCACGCGCCGCACGTGCCGGCGTCTGCAGCAGTAACTGTTCCAAAGCAAAAGCCTAAAACGAATGGCATCTTGCACGCACGTTCGTCAGCGCTTTATTTTGGTTATTTACCTCGAATATTTTATTCTGGAGAAGGCGTGCGCGTGCGGCGCGTGCGGCGCGTGCGGCGCGTGCGGCGGTGCGAGCGTAGAGTTGTTATTCCACGACCTTTAGTCACTGTACACGAAAAATCCACGCAACCTTATCCATAAACAGCTTCGCTGTAAAGCGAGGTCACTGAAGGGTGACTTCGTTTGTTCGGTCAGTCTTCGGGTTCAGGAACTTCGGTTCACGAAGTTTCTTGGGCGTGACACAATGGTGCGCCTTGAGTCAAGCACGTTTCATCTTACCAGCTCCACTCAGTTTGGGTGACATAAATTTTGGGTCCTAAATCGTTGCTTCTCTGCCTTTTATGGCTTATCTTTCGACACCTTTGCACGGGATGGAATGCCAGTTATCCTAAAAATTGTGCAATGTCGATTGCGTCCGCACATTATCCCATTTAACCCGGGTAGCAAAAAAATAAGGTGAGCGTTTTTGGAGTTTGTAAAAAACGGGTGAGCTTTTGTCCGGTGAGCTTTTGTCCGGTTACCAGTAATATCGATGGGTTTATTGGCAACGTCTGTTCAATACAATGGGTCAATGTCTTTGTGCTAGCCCCTCTTCCGGTTTCGAATTGATGCCAGTCGGACCCCTGACTGAAAGGAGGAGGCAAGTAATTTACAAGTCATATATTTCGCATATGTTTTGTAAATATCTTTCATGAACATTTTTATGCGTTTATTTGTGTATATTACGACGCTTGAAACGAACCTGTAAGTCTGTAATGCATTCAGGCTCGTGAAGTGAAAGCGTCGTGCAAGACAACACATTCGTGTTTGCAGCGTCCGCTCGCTTGAATTTGTGGAAAACTGAAAATAGCTTTTCGGCAACGCAGTTGACACTCAAGAGACGCTCGAAACAGTCTCCAGATGGTTGAGCGTCTCACATTTGCACATTGAAAGAACGACTAGAAATGAACACGATGAGAGCAACGGCACGCAGCATCCACACCCCGCCGCATTGGCTGCCGTTATGGCGGCTGCCAAGTCGTGCGTCCTGCCAAAGCCCCCGTCGCAGTCTTTGTAATACTGTTTGAAAACATTTGAAGCTACTAATAGTTTTAGAAACTTGTAAATTAAAGTAGAACTATTTCTTAATCGTACATATAGTATAACAAATGCATAAATATTTCGGCCCCACTGCGCCAGCTCGCGGGTGTTGTGAATCCTAACAGCTGGGCCAGAGCTTCAGTGGCTTCAGTGGCAGCACCAAATCAGTCTTCCGCTCGATGCGCTGCCTCGCCGACATCGACGTCCGTGACGCCCATTATTAAGGCGAAAGCCTTATATGTCGCATCGTTCAGTCGACCCTCTTAGTCCTTGAGCGAAAACGTGTCGACGACACGAGAAGGACGAAGAAAACATGTCGACGACACGAAAGGTACCAAAACCCACGGTTCGCCACTGGACCACGAGATGGCGTTACTTGTGCCAGAATCGGTAGAGGCGCGCGCGCGGCGCAAACCCAGCGGGAGAGGAGGACACTCGCGCTCGGGCAGCGGTGAAGTGCGGGCGTGCGACATGCCGTGAGATTAACGTCGACAAAAGTGCGTCGTCAGAGAGCGCTCTGTCTTCGGAGGTTCGCAATAACCGGGATCGGCGCTTGGGCTTTCGCCTTCAAGTCGTCTTAGGGATAACATAAGAGACCCTGTGTTTCCTTACGGATTTGACATAAATTTCCTTCAATAAAGATAAAGTCAACATTTATCAATATCTGTGAGAAAAAAAGAAAGCCTAGAAAGAAAGCTAACAGCAGTACACAAAAACCTCTAAAAGTCCAACACAAAAAAAAGAAAAAAAAGAAATAACTTTTGTACTTTTATTTTGACACGAGTTCACCTTATTAAACATTCAGTTTCCTCAGTTATTTATGGTTTCTTCACTCGTCATCGGTGACATTCTGCGCCGGTACTTTACCGCCTTTCCTCGTGCACCCCGCACGAGCCTTAAACCAAGTCCAACCCATGCCTAAAAAAAAAAAAAAGAACGCAAGGCGGACTAAATCCGCCACGTCACGCCACACTTTATGCGTTTGGTTGGATTAGAAGGCAAGAAGAGACCCACAGAAAAAGGCCATGAGTGCAGTTACATTGCACTTTCGACGTTGTTTGATTGGCTCGTCGGGGTCTAGCGTTGGCCGCGCTCCGACGTTCGCTATCTTACGGAAGTTCTACCATGTCAGTTGTTCCGCCATTGTGCAGGGGTTCCGACCTTCTAATAATCGCCATGCGAATTTCGAAAGGGGTCTATACAAAGCTCTCTTTTAAGCATGCGCGGCAAAACGTCCCCCAACCCCCCCCCCCCCAAAAAAAAAAAAAAAAAAAGTGCGTTTTAATTCCAACGTGCTCTAAAGTCTCCGGTTGCATACATAACAGACATTCCACCGACCATGGGAGATCTAGGCCCTTTTATCTGAGAAACACCTTCACAGGTTACGTTTTGCTATGCAGTCAAAATTAAAAAAAGTTTTAGCAGATGATGGAATATACATTCGTTTTACTCGCTTTAGTACATCCTGGCCCCCGCTGCAAACGGCACTTCGGTACAGCGGTGGCGTAAATAGGCTTAACACTAAATCACGTTCTAAAGTTTTCTTGCTTACGCTAGCAAGATAGTCTGAAGAAAAACACGCCGACCAAGAAGTGCAGTGCACCGATGACCTCTTTGTGGAAGCCAAAAATGCTCAATGGCTCACCACCGCAATATGGCAGAAGAAAACTTGGATAAGGCTGCAGTTTTGTTTGAATTAAGTTTCGTATAAATAAATGCTTCTAATCTAAAAAAAAAAGAAACGCGACTTTAGTTGTTTAACAAACAAAAAAGAGACAACCTCAACAACCGAAAGTTCGCGTGAACGACGGCGAAAGCGACGTTCGTATGCTTGACCAAACACCGACAACAAAAGGACAGCAACTCCATTCTTAAACCTTTTCCAGAACGGGGCCCCGATCCCATCGGGTCTGCTTAGATACAGGTCGGCGGCAACCCGTTACAAGCAACGGCGTTACCGGTAACGCCTTACTTTTTCGATAATGCGTAACGGTTACGTTTTCAAAACAGTAATTGCTAATCTGCTTACGAAAGTTATTTCGAGTAACGGAGTTACGTTACTCGTTAACCCTTCTTTCCGAGACAAAAAAAGTACACTTCAATTTTTTTCGTGTTTCTAGTAAAAAAAAACATTGAAATGTTTTCGTTTTTTTGTGTGTATTTAGGTAAAACTTAAAAAAAAAACAGACAAAGTAATTATGTTCAGTTTCCGCATGAACCTAATGTTTCTCGAAATATGACTCTTATGCCTACCTGTGACATCAAAACAGTGAAACGTGTTAATTCATAATAACAAAGAAGTTACGCAAAAGTAGCGTGCGTTACTTTTATCGCTAACGGCAACGGTAACGCTTTCCATTTATTTCAGGTAACGTAGGTCGCTAACGCGCTCCTTCATTTCGCAAGTAACGAGTAACGTATTTCTTTACTTTTTTTCGGTAACGCCTACAACACTACTAAGATATGACGTCACGGCCGAAACGTTGCCTTTTGTTGACCCAATATTTGCTGTCACCTAAAACTAAACTATTGAGTGGTATATATTTATTTTTTCATTTACAAAAAGTTGACCTCGGCCCAAACTTTTCTGAAAATAATTGGTAATTTTACCCCTTCATGCCTGTTTTCCGCAAAGTTGAAAGTGTCTTTAAAAAAAGTGGTTATAGCGAACATATTTTGGAAAAGGTACTTCTACATAATAACACATATCACAAATAACAAGAATCCCTGAGGGTCGAATGTAGGCGTGCGCCCTAAGGAAAAAGTATGAAAAAGGTAGAGCAGTGGCGCGTTTTCCTTCCTTTACTGACGCGCCCCCAAGTGGACACGAGAAGAAAGAAGGAACGAGACGTGAGAAAAGTTCCGCCGTCCCGCCTAATTATCTTTCGGTTTCGTTTCTCAAGCACGTCGCGCGCATTGTTTAATAAACGTTGTCGAGTTGATTGAGGTTCAGCGCTCCCAGTCCAAACGTGCCGAACATCTCAGTTTCATTGACGTTTTTACCACTAATTTTATCAAACGAGCAAATGAAGCCGGTCGAAACAGCGAAGTTCCGGAGCAGTGGCAGCAGCGCTACGTACACTGGGCTAAGATGGGTGCCTCCGGATTGCGAAACGACGAGTTGACGTTGACGACGTTATGGAAACTGCGGAAACGGCGTCCAAGACAGGCAGGTTTTGCTGCCGGGCGCCTGCGTGTCTTCTGTGCAGAGTTCGGTTCTGCTTTCTGACGCCGAGTGCGAACCGGCAATCAACGTGGTCTTGTATTTCGGTTGTCAGCAACATAGCAAAAGCATAGTGATGGCAGTGTTGTGCGTTGTGAACAAAGACTGGAATTCTCGCCGATGTGACCGTGTGTTCGCGACCGTGTGTTCGCGTATCAGTGGTGTAACAACAGGATGAGATGTCATAAACTGTCGAGCATTGAAGGCACTGATCGGGCCGTGATCGGAGGGGAGGGGGTGGGAGAGGGGGCGCAGGTTGAAGTTCCACTTTACATTAAAAAGTTTAAGATAGCTTGAGGGATTACGGTGCAATCGATCAACCTGCGGATAATCATGTTGTAACGCTGGTCTGAACCGTAGCTCCTATCGTACAGGGGCCAAAGTGACTGTGGTCTGCGATGTCCTGTTGTCTCATCCCTGAGAGCGATTGCTTTCTAGCGGAAGCACAGAGCAATGTTGAAATATGACGGAAAGTACGTATATTCACAGTTTAGAATTTTAGCATGAAGCGAAGATGGTAGGTAAAATCGAAAAGAAAAGAAGCTATCCTTTATTTTGCTGTATAAATATACTACGGTTCCTGGAGAAATTGCCCTTCAAGTGGCGCGCTGGGATGGGCGCTAGAAGTTTTCGAGCTCACCACGGCGTAGCTCCGTACACATAACTCCTGCCGCAACTCACGGCTTTCACTGCATTCATGTTAATCAAAAAGCGATTCCTCTGCCCGTGAAGCATGGCTCCCAGCTCAATTCAAAACGACAATTGCAGCCGCAGGCGAACAGCACAAAAAAATATACTGCGATAGAAAAACTGGCGCTAAACTGGAAAGCAAATTCGTGGCTTGGAACAGCAGTGGAGTGGCTTGCTTTATTAACTTCCAAATAATTCCGGCATGAGCGTTTCCTTTTACTTTGAGATTCATTCCTTGATCTTAAAAATACTTTCAGTGGTATGACATTAGTGAAAAAGAAATGAACATGCTGGGAATCGTAGCTATTGCTTAGGTGCTCGCCGAGAAAATCCGTACCTTCAAAACGACGAGTATAAAGACGGAAACGCAGAGCTTGGGTTAGTGTGCTGTTGAATTGATGTTTGTATGTGCCGTTTAATTGTGTGCGCCCGTTGTATATGTTCAGCCGAAGCGGAATAGTGAGCCAAGAAATATATTTTTGTAGCACATGAATCGGGCAGCACCTAGCGCCGCCTAGCTTGAAGCTGCCATCTGGTGGCGAGCGATTTAACCTTCTTTCACGCTTCGCGATATTTTCTGGTTACCCGTGCAACAATGAGCCAAGTAGGCTGCTTCGAATTTGCCATTTTCCGAGCAGCTTTTGGTTTCGGGAATGGTTCCCCCGTGGTGTTCGGTACTGACGAAGAATTGGGGCCCAAGAAATAGCAAAGGTAAGACGTAGAGTGCTCGAAGGAACCGGGTATCGGTTGTCTCCGTCGAACATCGCATTGCTAACGATGAGAAGACTGAGTGACCATTTTCGAAACGCAAGTTTCTTTACCCACGGGGAAAAATGGCTTCGGAAATGAATACAGTTCGTGGAAAGCTCGTGTTGCTATTTTATTTGAAGCTTCTCTTGCCCCCTACAACAGATGTAGCGTCCTCGTTATGCTTTATTGAGCTCAATTCGCTCGATTTGGGGCCACCATAATGAGATGCAGACGACGGAAGAACTTTGCTCCCCAGCGTTCCGGGGCGAAAGTTTCTCCCTTTCCGAAGGAACATAATGATCAAAAAACTGCACCGACTTGACATAACAAAATTAACAATTTAATCAAACGTTTCGTTTCCCATGCGGGAAACATCATCAGTGAAACCTTCAAGCAGGAATGAGCGAAAAACACTTCAACGGTCCTATTTAAGCAAGTCCGCGTACACATCGGGGAGGGGGCCGCGGTGTGAATTGCAAGCCGATGAGTCACTTCGGATGAACCATGATTCCACGAACCTGCGTGGACCCCACCTTTGTTCACGCGCCAGAGTGGATGCATTATCATTCCTGCTTGAAGGTTTCACTGATGATGTTTCCGCATGGGAAACGAAACGTTTGATTAAATTGTTAATTTTGTTATGTCAAGTCGGCGCAGTTTTTTGATCATTATGAGTCCCGGCTTTTGGAATATTTTTGCATTTTTGCGAAGGAACATAAGTATCAAGAGCGTTCCTCCCTTTAGGGAGGACTATATGTACCCCTTTTTTTACAAGTGTGGATCGTTTGGCGTGGAATAACCCAATAAACGGTCACTTTGCTTATACATCATGCCAAAGACAGTCCGCATACAGATTCGAACGCGAGTTACCGCGAGATCCGTGCTTCGAATGCCGCATGACGATGAGTTCAAGGAGAAGTCTTTGCACGCGGCATTCGAACCACGGATATTGAGGTGACTCGTGTTTGCAGACTGTCTTTTGTATGACGTATGAGCAGTGTCATCCCGGCTGTAGAGTCATTAGTCTGACGAAGTAAAATACAGAAATATACGCACGCAACTAGAGCTCATGCGTCCGCATTTTTATGCCTCACGCAGTATCCGCCGCTGAAGCACATGCCACCGCCGCCATGCCTGGTAAACCAGCACGAGATCACCTTCACCAAGAAAGAGGGCTGCACGCTGTCCACCTGCCTCTGCGTCACCCTTGCCGTCATCTTCGTCACCCTAGGCGCAGCGGCCGGTATCTACTACGGAAGTGAGTCCCGCATCTCGCCGACGACGGGGTCCCCTCCTCAGGTCGGGTCAGGGGTCGCGCAAATGGCTTTCTCGGCTCAGCCAGAGCAAGGTAGCGCAGCGCTAGGAAGGGCCGACACTGCCCCTTACCTTCCTGGGTCCCGCACGGTAATGGCCGCCGGAGTCAGAGGTGAACAAGTGCGCGGATCGAGGGGTGACGCTTCGGCAACGCGCCTGGCACACTTGCGTCCAGCGAGTTCGGAATCTTTGAAGAATGGAAGATCGGACGGGTCCCTTGCCTCCCCCGCCCCTTCTTGCAGCGCGACGGCTCACACTGGGCTTCCGAGCGAGATTTTTGCTTTTTGTTTTTTAATTTATGGTGCAAAAAAAAGGGGGGGGGTGGCGTGCCAAGAAATCGGAGCGGTATAAATGGAATAACAATAAGAAAGATAAATCAGTTCAATGCAGTGAGTGAAACTACGAGTTTGCTGCAAGGAGGAGTCAAACGGATTGCACCATCCACCAATGCTCCCTTCCTCGCCGGCCCCCCATCCCCTAAAACAAAGAACAAAAGAAGTAAAAAAAATCGCAAGTTGCCCTGAAATTGTGTTGCTACGTGAAACGTTGTTGGTTTAGCGCTCGTAACCTCCAGGCCTTTCTTTTCGAGCTGTGCATCCAGATCTCTCCACTCATCTTTACCTAATTTAGGCCACCCATTCCTCTGCACCCGTGACTCTTCTCCACCCCATTGACACATTGACCCATTGACTTTCACTGCCGGGTCGGCCTATGTCCACAAAGTATGAAAGCAGCGGGTAAACTGAATTTGCGTGTAGGTCACGTTACGTATATTTTCCCGCTAAGCCCCAGGGGGGAACTGAATTTGCGTATAGGTCATGTGAAACATTGTCACGTGACGTCAATATTTCCGCTAAATTTAGCGGGGAAGCTTAATTTGTGTATATATCACGTGACAAGAAGTCACGTTACGTTATTTTCCCCGCTAAATTTAGCGGGGAAATTCGCGGTTACGCTTATTAAGGCTTCACTGCAAATGAAAACTTAGCCTGTAAACGTTTTACCTTGAAAACCGATCACCACACCGATAAGGACCAGGCGTATCCGGTGTACTTTAAAGATCGTACTATATTTTTAGGTAGCGAACACGTAAATTCAAGTTGTTCACGAGTGTGGGAGAAGCATAGGAGAAATCTCTACAGACGTACCGACCAAAGTACGTCCTAACGCTCCTAGATGGTGTCGACGACCGAGACGTTCTAGTTTATTTTATCCTTTACATCATACGCCTCGTATGGAGACGTACGAGACGCCAAGTTGAAAAAAGCTCGAGGTACACATAAGCAGTTCTTATGAGTTGTGAATGCGAAAGCATGCAAGCCGCTCGTCCGCTCCTTTTTCGTCTGCTGCGTACTTTTCGTCGCCGGTCAGCGAGCGTGCTCCCCTCGGAACGCTGGCCTTGGACGCTCCGTGTTAACGGCGCGCTGATGGACACGCAGCTCCATGGGGTGAGCGGTCGTGGAGACTGACGAGCGCAGCGGCCAATGGGAGCCCCGTCGACGCGCGCCAGCCAATGGAACTGATGGCGAAATCCATCAGTTTTACTTGGCTCCTTTGGGATCGGGAAAACTAGGTGCCGTTTTCGCGCTTCAAACTGATGACGTCAGCTCGCTCCATGGGACAGTTAATGCTTTCGTATTAAAAGGAATTGCGATTGCGCACCACTGGTTTGCTCTCCTCGGGAATCTTAGTTCGGTGTGCAACTAAGCACCAATGCCTTTTTTACCCTAAACCCCGTAAAAGGAAATATCTACGTAAGAGCCGGGCGAGAAGCAATAGCGACTCAATTTATAAATGGAGGAGGTCCTTCGGTATACGCTCACTTCCGAATGCGATGACATCGATACACCACCTCAACTCTCTGATATTATTACGCTACTGGGGTGGCGCTGCTGTTGGCCACTGCGCATGCGTAGACGCTTCACCTCACGAGGTTTTTGCGCGCGCGCAGTGGCCACACCCGGTGCGCGTTTGTCTGTAAGCAGCCAAGCGTTGAACTAACATGAAGATTACAAAAACACATTTATACTATATGGACTGGCTAGGTTGTTTGTAGAGCCTTGCATATCCGCGAATATCCGCAGTAAATCGGCGGATGCGGATAAACATTAATTAGATTTGGCGGATTGCGGATCGGATGCGGATGCCAGATGCTGCGTGTGCGGATCGGATGCGGATATCCGTGGCTCCGGATCTACATTTTTGCCGAGGTGGCCCATGAACGAGTGTGGCCGTGCAGAGGAGAGTGAATAAGTGAATGATACTATAAAGTGCATCGTCGAATGTATTGCGGGAGCAAACTACTCGCTTAGATAAAAGTTGCCAATCGGGGAGAAAATTGTTTTTTACGTCAAGAAAATCTCACCAAAGACCGCTTTAGAACGTTCTATCTCGCCAAGGATGCTATCCCTAGAAAAAGTAAATAATGCAGGAGCATCAGTGGTCCCGGGAAAGCGCGTGCTTTTTTGGCTAAGCGGAAAATGTTCTTTGGGCAAAGAAAATCATAAAGCTACACTGCGCCTCGAACTTAACGCCGCCACGGCATTTGCCGTTTCTGACAGTCCTGCGGCGGCCGATTGAACTATCTAAGGGATCAGCCGTCATCCCACATTTACACAAGGTCTCATACAATTAAAAAAAAAAAATACTGGCAGCCGCTATGGAATCCCGGTAGTTTTTTTCTGTCCCGCAAAACACAAACCAGATTTGTCCGAGTTAACGGGAAGGCTAAAGGAATAGCAGGGAACAGGTGTTGTAAGAAACACACCAATCCAATGGTTTAATGTGCTAGGGGTAGTATATAAGATCCCACTCTTGTGTGGTCGCACCTACGTTGAGCAGACAGAACGCTGCCTGAACGGTGGGCTCCGAGAGCACATGTATTCTCTAGTAGCCACTGTGGGAGGACACCTTCCGGTCCACTGTAAAGAGTGCCTGTGCGAACGGTCATTAGGTTACACCACCATGATAGGAAGACACAAGGATAAGGTGACACGCGAAGTACTGGAGGCTTTTCATATCCCCAGTGGGTGTTCAGTATTGCTTGCCAAGATGGGAGCATTCACATTAAAACTCTAAACTGAGAGTCGTAAAACACTTTGAAGGTGCTCAAGTGTCGTTCACAAGACTCATGTTTGACTTGAGGTTCTTGATCTTGAAAAAGTATGTTCGCAGATATATATTCGTGCTGTAGCCAACTCGTTGATCAAGGCCGCTGCGAAATGTTTTAAATTTGAAAACTTTAATTTAGGGAGGCCAGAGGGAAACTTAAAGGGGCACTCAAGTGCTTTTTGTAGAAGCTTGGTTTTGATGGAACATTGTTTGTAGGGCTTTAGTCAATAAAAATGACCATTTCTAGATGGCAGGCGTCCTAGTAAACTCTCAGCAATAGAAATACACGGGCACTATTTTCTCTCGAGGGAGGGCATCCTCGGGTTCCCACCAGCTCCATACAATTTGACCACTGATACTAGTTAGTAACGTGGAGATCCCGAACGTTACTATTATTGCTCTTCTTAGGCGCGTTGGGCATTATATTTTAAACTCTTCGATTTTTTTTTATTATAGGAGAGGTAATACAGCAAATATTGTTTGAAAACGCCGTCTGACAGCGACCCCTGGTTGACGGTAATGACGGCGCGCGCTCGGCTGCCTCGTCATCGCACGTTCCCTATGTGTTATCTATATTATAGGAGTCTGCGAATACCAGTCTGAAAAGAACTGCGTCCTTCCTGAGCTTTGCAGTCGAAGAGAAAGTCACGACAACCGGTTTTCTTAGCAGCGTTAGAGGATGAGGCTGGGCTATTCGAATCGAACCGGCATTCGCACACCTCGCGTTCGGATCCGTCAAAAATGCATTTTGGAACGCTTGCTCGTTTTATAGTCTTTCTGCTCCAAGGCGCAGAAAGAGGGGCGGAGCCAGATCTTTGGTTGTATTTTTAAAGAGAATTCATCCGCCACTGATTGTAATTTCATTTTTTTTGCTCAGAGCCCGTAGTTTGAGTTATCACCATAAATAACCGATCTCAAATACACTTGAGTGTCCCTTTAACGAAGTAGTTTGCTGCAAATGTATTCGTCAGCTTATTAGCTGCGTTCACATGGATGCGACCGTAGCGCATCGAGTCAATATTTGATTATTTTGATTCGGAGCAGTTGGGTAGGAGAGGAAGAAGTAGGAAGACATGGTGCGTGGGATTGGTCCCGGCTCGATTCCATGCGCTTCGATCGCATTCATGTAAACCGCTTCATTACATGTTTGGGGATTAGCTGAGCAGCGAACTCTGTCTGGCACATCTCTTAAACTTATGCACGAGTCGGTACATCCGATACTGGGTTTGCAACCAAACATATATCTTGTACTAGAATATATTTTGCGCGTAAGGGGGGGGGGGGCATTTTTATGGCGTGCCGCGGACCGGATAATATTGCCTCGCGCCCGGATCCGCCGCCGGTGGCCGACCACTGCTTTAGACCATCAATAACGTTATCCCAGTAAGGTCTCCTTTTCAAGTGGTGCAATGGGGCCTCTAGGCATTCGCTAGGCGCACACTCTCACCGTATACCTTCGCACAACGCTGGTGTTGTGACAAACGTACCGCGCCACATGTCGCAATACGCATCAGGGTTGACAGCAGCACCCGTTGCCACGCAGAACGCTTTACATAAACCTAGCACCTCTGCAACACTTTTCTTGTCGCTACAGAAAACCGCCATATCAGCGTACAGCAAAATGTTTGTCTCCATAGAGCCCATCCAAAACCCACGCACTTTTTTACTCGGGATGACACTCAAATAGGAGAGCTCTAAGTACAGGACGAATAAGAAAGGCGATATGCGATGGGGCACCCCTGCCTCACAGAAGAGACCAGATATTGTTTTTGTTGCGAAGAAACCATTCACAACTAACTTTGTAGTACAACCAGTGGACGACATACCAATCCCTTCCAAAATAACCTTCCCCACATTTGCTCGTTCTAGTACAGCCCAAAGGATGTCATGTCGTACTCGATCAAATTGCAAATCAATCTGAAGCACTTGTTCTTTTAGCGCTGATTCTAAAAAGTTCGTGCCAGAAGTAAGTTGGTTTGAATGGTCCGTCCCCGTATCCCAGACGTTTGGTGTTCCGCCGTCATATGAGGTGCTGCAGCCTTTCAGCAAACACCCACACGAATATTTTGTAAGCAACGTTGCATTGTGTAATCGATTGGTATTCGCTTACGTGTCGTGCTCCAGTCGAGTCGGCCAGTTTTAGTATCAGTATAGTTTGTGCGTGCTGAAAAGGTGGCAATACTCTTACATCATACGCTTCGTGAATAATCTCGAGAAAAATACTGCCAGTAAACATTTAGACTTCGTTTTTTAGACCTTCCCAAAAATCGCCTTCGGCGCGTTATCATCTTTGTCTGCTGGGCTGTGGAACGCCTTCTGAGCATGCGATGTTGCTCCGCTGTGCGGTATATCGGACGCTGCGCATGCGTCCACCGCTCAGTGACTCAGAATTTTTCGCCCGGGTGATCAGTGATGCCAAGGTCTATAGACCGACACGCGGCCCTGACGTCACGCAACTGCGGAGGCGCTGCCGACGGCACTGCGCATGCGCAGACGTTTCCCTTCACGCGAATTCGGTTTCCGCGCACGCGCGGTGCCCACACCTGGTGTGGGCAAACGCGAGCTGGTTTGTAAACAGCGTGTCGGTCTATGGACCTTTCCAGCGCTTATCACCCGGGCGAAAAATGCCGAGTCACTGAGCTGTGGACGCATGCGCAGTGCCTGATATGACGCACAACAGAGCTACAACGCATGCTCAGAACGTGTTCCACAGCCCAGCAGACCAAGATGGCAGCGCGCAGAAGGCGATTTTCGGAAAGGTCTATAGAACTCTGGAATCAGTCCATCGGGTCAGGTGTTTTATGCGGCGACAAGCCCCCTAGCAGCCGTTCTATTTTTCCAAACGTTTTACGGCGTGCAAGCTGGTCTGCTCCTCGAGGCACCTCGTGGGTTTGTTTGTCCCCCCCCCCCCACCCACCTAAAATATAGCCTCCTCTATACTCACAAAGCCTGGCAGTTCGACGACTGAGCCATAGAGTCTCTGGTCGCAGATTTAGAGCGCGAGACTCTGGTAGCACAGAGCATCAAAGAGCCATTTCTCGGGGAAAACGGACGTCAGCGCACAGCGTTTGCAGCGGCGAGGACCCGAAACACACTTGTTCGCTCGGGACAAGTGTGTTTCGTCGTCTCGCCGCAGCGGGGCGCCAGTCACGTGGCTCTCCTCTCATCTGTTGTCTGCTGCTCCACCTTTTCCATTTCAAGGCCGCCTCTCGTGGCGATCTGCCAAGCTCTGTCAGTATATAGGAGGCTATGCTTCAACTAATGACGGCACGCGCTCGGCTGCCTCGTCATCGCGCGTGCCCTACGCGTTATCTATATTATAGGGGTCTGCGAATACCAGTTTGAAAATAACTGCGTCATTCCTAATTCTTAACCTTTGCAGTCAAGAGAAAGCCACGACAACCGGATTTCTTAGCAGCGTTAGAGGATGAGACTGGGCTATTAGAGTCGAACCGGCATTCGCACACCTCTGTTCTATTGTCCTTTCATTGGCGTGCCCCTCCTCGCGTTCGGATGCGTCAAAAATGCATTTTGGAACGCTTGCTCGTTGTATAGTCTCTTTCAACCACTCTTTTACCAAAGGCGATACCTGAGGAGTGCCCTGCAATAGTGCCTTCGGGAACTTTCGCCTTTCTGCCCCAAAGAAACTATATAGTCTACGAAAGCTTCTTCAAGAAATCTTTTCTCTCCACTTCTGACCAATCATTCGAATTTGCTTTGCAATCGCATATTTGTTTTTTCGGCCAAGGCACGCCCATTGGGCTGCTGACCTAACAAAACTTCTCCGATCTCGCTTCCACTATCGGGCGGCGCAATAGCATTCGTGATTATAAAGCTAGCTATGGCGCTGTACGTTTTATCTCTGATGCTTTTACGCTCATGTTCTTGTTGATATATAAAAAATAAATCGTGCCATACCTTAGGCAGATTCTTTTCCTTCTTTCTTGCAATATATGTATGACGTACAGCCTCCAGAGTTTTTAACAATATCGCGCGAACGCCGACCGGCCGGTAGATCACCGCCTTATCGCGGAGTGAAACAGCAAGTCAGCGAGGCCAGGCATGTGCCCTCTGCTACACGCGCGTGGTCTCGCTGACTTGCTTTTTCACGCCGCGATAAGGCGGTGATCTAGCAACCGGTCGGCGTTCGCGCGATATCAGGAGGTTCGTCTGCTTCTTGCGGAGGGGGTAGCGGTGACGTCAAAACGCCGAGCCCTGATTGGCTGATCGCGACCCCCGATCTGAGCGTCGTCTGCTCCTTTGCAACGTCGTCTGCTCGCAACGTCGTCTGTGTCTGTCTTACCTTTCCTGCGACTTTCGAAACTGCAGAGGCCAGATTCACGAAACGATCTTACGCCAAAAATATCCGTAAGACAAAACTTAAAAACTATTTCGTATTCACGAAACGAAATTTTCGTAAGATTTGCGCAGGTTACGACGATATCCTGCGACAGCTCCGAAGCTACGCACTTCTTACGATCAAATCAGCATGGCCGACAGCGTCGCGGTCGCGACGACCAACGGACGTTTATTTTTCTACGTGCGCTTCTCACGCGTCCCGACTTCAAGCAGCAAGAAAAAAGTAAAAAGCACTTGAACCAGACCACGACGAACAAGAACGCTGGATCCACAAACACCCGGGAAACGCTCCAACGGCCACGATTCCACCGACACCGACAAAGCGAACTCGGCAGATAGGCCAAGCAGCCACTTCGACTCGGCGACCGTCTGCCCACGACGGGCTGGCGTGCTGAGTGGAATATGCCCGCGCGACCCTTGTGAACCCTTCCCGTATTATACTGTGATCACTGACCTCAATTTAAATTAAGAGGTCAATCTTTTCCTCTTGTTGTCTCCTTGTTTTCCGAGGCAACGGTGACTCTCGCCGGTGAAAAAGCGGTGAATCTCCCACAGACACAGGAAAGGTAAAGCAGCCATAGCTTTGACTAGCAGACGTAAAGCAGACGACGTTAACTGCGCCAACCCGCCGACGCCGTTAAAGAATGACGAGTCTTGCCGCACACGAAAGGAGGGAAAAAGTATTTGGGAGGGAACTTGCAGACACTAACACGCGCACTCTCGGTTCTTAGCAAACAAACCTCGGCGTCTCGGGACACCTCGCCAGTGAGTACTTTGACTTCCCTCCTTGATGCGCGTCTGCTAGTTGTTGGACAAAAACAACGTACCGCTCGAGTTATTTCGTCTGCCCTCTCTGAAAGACGAAGTCGAGCTCGCTCGTAAAGACCTGCACTTCCGAAAGTCGCAGGAAAGGTAAGACAGACGCAGACGACGTTTCGAGCAGACGACGTTGCAAAGGAGCAGACGACGCTCAGATAGGGGGTCGCGATCAGCCAATCAGGGCTCGGCGTTCTGACGTCACCGCTACTTCCTTTCTCATGCGCAGAAAACGAAAATGAGCCCACTTGCGAGGCGTATTAGGTCTGTTCGATTCGGCCAGAAAGTTCGTAACTAGGTTTGTCCGAGTTCAGAGGAGTGCAGGAGTCGTGCAGCGGCGGCGCAGAACCAGTGCAGCCGCCGCGCTACGACTGGCGCTGTGATCGGCTTTCCGGAAGCGCAGGGTGTCGTCTGCATCTGTTGGCTCTTGTTTCTCCACGTCTCGTTGTATGCGACATTTAATTAGTCGCGGTTTGATGAGAGCATTCGTGTTTCCTTAGTTTTAAAGTATAATAACGGAATCTTTTCTGTGAATAGTTTTTATTCGCGTGTACTAAAAACGTTTTCTGCACGAAATGTGTTTCTATCTGTATTTTAAACGGCCGTTCAGTTCCTCTCGTTTCCATAAGCGTTCGTGTCCTTCACATTCATTTAGCAAAAGTAGTAGATTCATTCCAAGTCTCTCGAGTTTCGCATTTCGACGATAGGTTTACGGAATCAGGATGATTTTGCGTCGGGAGTCACTGGCAGCAGCGCGCGGTCGATAGCGGTCACCTCGAAGACGAAGGCCTTACGATAGCGTTTTGGCCAATACACTTATCGACCGTAACTTTGGCGTCAAACTGAAGCGTTTATGATCGATTCTTAAGAAATACTTGCATGAAACTACCAAGCCAATGCCGATTCTCGGCGTCGTTTTTCCCAGGCCCGTTAGTGGGCGTCCAGATACCAGCGGACAAAGCATGCAGTATTATGCTCAGCTACGGGGCATGCGAGGGCCAATGTACTAAATCCCAGACCTCTGCAATGTATCGGAGTCGTCAGTATGCATCCAAGAGCAACTAAAGGCGGGAGTTGTCAAGAGTGCAATACCTAGCTTTTCGTGTCGGTAAGGAAGAATATCAACACTGTGGATCCCCAGATAGCATCAAAAAGAAACAATTTACGTGAGCCAGTATTTCAACACTTACCACAGGGAGCCAGACCTACATGAGCACGTGCAAAAAACGCTTTCAGAATATCATAATCAATCAAATTCCTACCCTCGGTTATGATCTCAATTCCGCGTCCACCGCGGGTACGTTATTATCATAAATGAGAGGAAATGCAACGTCCGTATCGGCGTTGTTGTTAAACATCGCAGACAATTGAGCAAGAGCTGCGAAAAATGGCACCGGGAGCAGAGACGGACGAGAACTGTCGTCTGCTATCGCCGTCTGCTCTTGCCGTCTGCTTCTGCACGGACGCTGAACTGACTAGGAACTGGGTCTGAACTCGTTCAGAACTGGGATGAATCGAACGCGCCAGTGCAGTGGCCGTGCAACTTCCGGTTGAATCGAGATGCACCAGTTCCTGCACTGCTGAACTAGTTCAGGCGAATCGAACAGACCTATTGTTAAACATTTGGAGGCTGTACCATAGAGTAATATATACGAACGTAAAGAGGGGCCACTCCCGTAGGTCCCAGTGGCTGACTTGAATGTCAGCGCACCAAGCGGCTGTTGTCAAGTTGGTCTCGGCTTCCTGTTTAGGCGCTTCCATTCACTACATGGATAGAGACATAGATGACTGCTGTCTGAATGGGTGGATAACCAACATAATTGATTCCGTTCGTATTAGGTGGTAGCGTGGAGCCTTGCTCCACCGAGGCTGCCGTGACTAACTAGAATTTTAAATTTAGTTAGGAATCGATCGCTTAAATGCACGCGTAAATTCTAAATACCAGAGCAGACCATGCACGACACGCGATATAAAATTAAAACCGCTTTACTCAACAGAGAAAAGAAGGGGACGAACGTAAGAGAGAATTGAGTAATGCGCAAATATTTCTTGGCCACGAAAACAACCTTTACAAAGATAACTGTTCTGAAGGCGTTCTTACAAATGTGCACTCCATTCCACCGTAAGGGCAAGTAAAGGAGGAGCTACGAGAGCGAGCTCGACGCTTCATGCGAACCTGTAATGCACCCACGCTCGGGAAGTGAAAGCGTTGTTCGAGACAATACGTTTGTGTTTGTAGAGTTAGCTCGCTCGATTTTATGGGAAAACATAGTTACGAAGGGGAAAGAGCGCCAAAAGTACGTAGGACAAAGAACGAGGAAAACACAGACCGAGCTCTGACGGACGACTGGTTTATTTCCAGAAACCACCTACCGGCATAAAAACACAAACATACATCGGACCATCGCCTAAGGGAACGTGTCACAGCTCTCCAAGAACATGATTTCCTTATTGAAGAGCGCAATCGAGGGAGCACTGACGCACTCATCCTTATACTTCGAAATGTAATAAGCCTCGAATATTTCACGAGTCACCTTCTGACTGTGCCGAGCAACAATCGTCGTCTTTTCCAAAAGAGGGAGCACCCACAGCTATCACAATGAATGGCCAAATTACCCGAAGGTGAAGATATTATCGAAAGTGCGTGTTTTCTGATCCTATCATTGATACACCTCCCTGATTGGCCAAAGTACACTCTACCACAGGACGACTCAAGTTTGTAAACCCCGCCGACCGCGCACGGCACAAACTCGTTCTTGTGCTTCTTACCACAGCCGAGTTTTTCCGAACGACCCCTCTCAACCTTAGCACATAGACACCCCAGTTTTGAAAGCGCAGAGAATACCACGGGGACTCCATGTCGCTGTGCTACCCTTTTCTGTCTGTGCGTAACCTTGTGTATATAAGAAAGAAGCACCGGTCTCACGTTGGGTTTCTCCCTAGGCTAAGACTTGGGGCGTCGAAGACTTTTTTTTTCAAGTTTTTGCAACCAGGTCGACAGGCTCACACAGGGAGGTTACCCTAGGGAATTCCTTGTCGGTGTGGCGGGAAGCCTATTGAAAACGATCGATCACAATGCATGTACAGTCTCGAGAAGTGGGAAGAAAAATTGCCTTCTCGTTGGCTCTGTTTGGCGCATTATTGCACATGACTCCATTCACGGTTAAATAAAATTAAGTCGCACAATATGTATTGGCCTAGCTCATCAACGACCATGGTCGGGTTTCGTAATAACACCAACCTTCCGACAAAAAAAAAAAAAACAGCCTGCCAACTTTTTAAGCTTTACACACACCTCATAACGACATACGAAGGGTCGCAGCGCCAGTTCAACGTCGCCGTCAGAGGCATCTTTGATTTAAGTGGTAATAAATCTATTTTATTTTGAGGTAGTGGTTGTTCCAGCTGATAATTCTTTTTGCGCGAGGTAAAATCGCGAACATTCAAGGTCGCGATGCGAAGATACTCGCCAAAAGAAACATGCTCAATCTCGACCTATTATATTCACCTGGTGAAATGTGAATAGAAAAGAACATGTGCTCCTACCACATTAGAGCCACATAAGACTTAAAAATTGTAGGGTAAATTGATAGACAATTGTGTTGCATACGTGAAACGTTCTAGCATAACAAACGTTTAGCAATACTCTGAGTTTTCAGACGCTACGTTCACGGCTCTCTTCATCAGATAGTATAGCGCCTACCAGGTGTAGACTCGATTGTTGTTCCCAGAATGTGCCGATACTAGCGCTAAGTGGGCTGATAAACCCTGGCGATCTTCCAGAGCCTTCCAAACACTCGAGCTCCTCTCCCTCAGAGGGCACAGGTGGTCGAGCTCCTCCTCGCCTAACCCACTGGCCCCTTTACCTCCCCGTTAACCAATTAGCATCGAGCACCTCACTCCTTCTCTCCCACCCGTCAACCAATGAGCATCGAGCCTCGCGGCTGCGCTTTTATCTTGGCTTCACGAAATCCGAACACCTAGCCAGAGAACGTTTCACGCTAAAATTACTGAGATAGGCCGGCGTCTCTTCGCGTTGCTAACACCGCGTGTTGCCAGATTGAAAAAAAAAGTTGGTTCGTTCAGGAAATGAGGGCACGCTATTGGCTGGCGGAGTGAAAGGACATTAACTTGAATAACCAAAGCACGTGCACTAGAATGTTGATGCCATTGCGGCGAAATTGAACGCCAACAAATATTGGAAACAAGCACTCTGCCAAAGTTCGGCTGGGCCTCGCATTGAATCAGTGTGTCCAAAGATGTCGCATGATGACGTTCCATGAAGGCAGAGGGGTTGTTCACAGGCTCGGTTCCACCTCTTTCCTCATGGAGGAGTTGGAGGGTTACTCGTGGCCCTAAAATATTATGGTGCTAAAATAAAGAACGCAGTCGACAGGATTCGAGTCCATCGCCTTAACCGCTCGGCCACAGCTGCCCTTCTTTTCTCGCCAGTTAGGTAGAATCGAGTTGTTCTTGATGTGTTTTTAGGGGCGAAGCTCCTTAGGGTCTAGCCTTGTCCGTCCGTCCGTCCGTCCGTCCGGCGTCCGTGCTCACATAAAAAGAAAAAATGTTTGCGCAGTCGACAGGATTCGAACCTGTGCGGGGAGACCCCAATGGATTTCTAGTCCATCGCCTTAACCACTCAGCCACAACTGCGGGACGAGTAGGGGGCTCTGAGATGATGTAGTAACTCAAGAGCTGGGGTTTCTGTCATGGATGAAACGTTGCATGTAGCCGCTCAACGTCTATACAGGAGAGGACGCTGCGGTCAAATGCGTATATAATCGCGTTAAACTTTGACTGCAATAGCTCAACGTTTATAGACGAGAGGGCGCTGCGGTTAAATGCTCAAATGCGTATATAACCACGCTCCATACAACGCATTCTCTTTCTGACATGGACCGTTGACTTAAGCGGTGGAGATGCGTTCCCACGGCTTCTACCGCATCCAAGCTGATCCGCTGGAAGAACCACTGGCTCTGCATTTCACCGACCATAAAGCAGTAATAATGAACTCGAAACGCAACCCGGAACTCAGCAGTACCTATGAGAAATAAAAAAATCAGCACCATCAGCACTACCTATGAACAATAAAATATGTATCATCAGCACCACCAGAACCTCGCCCCAATCAACATCATTCACCACATGGAGATGCGGTCATTTCTCTGCAGTTTTTTATATTTTTGTTTCGAGCAGCAGAGTGTGCATATGTGTTGACGTGGCCTAAGATTTTTTTATAGGGACAGTAGTATTTTTAATTCAAAAGGATCCGAAATGTTAAGAGACATTAGCCGGGCAAAACGAAGACGCAAGGAAACAATAAAGAAAAATATAGGTAAAGCCTAGGACTCCCCAGTATGTTTCTTTAAAATGTCGCGAAATGCTGTGCTCAGCTTTTCGCAGTTGTCACGACACTAGTGAGGCCATGGAAGTAGGGAGCTTCTGGACGCGACATGACGCCACCAGAGGTCAAGCCGGGGAGACTTCCGGTTTGGAGGAACACGCCCCCAGCGATGACCGAAAACGAACAAAACCAAAAGACGCTATTGGACGGAAAGGACGGGAAAAGACAGCTGATTAGGCGCCAATGGCTTTTTTGGTCACCGTTGAGGGTGTTCCAACGACCTCTACTTCCCTTGGGATGTGCACGTTTGGCTGGCTTAAGCCGTTATGTCGCCTCCTCTTCTTCCTTCCTCGATGACCGAGGCTAACTAAATGTAGTGTGCTAATGCGATGTTTGTTTCTCTTCCGACCTTGTAGTTCAGTTCCTGGAAGGCCAGCGGTCAATAGGTACGCATAAAATATTTCCCCGGGTGACAATCAGAGCTCGCCCTCATGCCCGTCTCCGATGTGCAGAGCGAGTCTACAAGGGATCCTTCACAGTCCTCGAGGGAGACAGGTTCAGCGAAAACTTGGCGAACAGCCTCACCGACGACTTTATGATGAAGGCGGAGTACTATCGCGCGAAGGTACGTAGAATTGCAACGCGGGATATTAGAAAACGGTCGAGGTAGCCTTCTGCACAGCCTAAACAATCTCTTATAATATAGACGATTGCAAGCAAAGCGACTCGCGGCCGCCATGTACGCGCTTGCACACCTGAAGCACCAGTCGGGGTGCCATGCTTGCAGTTGTCTATGGCACGTTACCAGTGAACGCAGGATGCCAATATTATGTTTGTCTTGATACCTGGTCCACATCACGGTGCAAAATCAATGATATGCCAACCCAGCGAAGGCTCCATGAAAGCATGCAGATTAGGGAGTGTTCATCACTATAGTACAGCTTCCTCTATGCTATTGCCCCTAGCAACCTGAAAACATGGGAGCGCGATGGCCAGTCGTCATTTTCACGTCGCTGTTGTATTAAATAAGAGCCAGGAACTTTATTAGACTTCATCATGCTCAGCCTCTTTCGCGTGCATGTCCTAAACAAGCTGGGATCAAGTTTAGTTCGGTGATAGCTGGTGTGCGATATTTGAAAACTTCGGAATGGGTTATGAGCTGACCGCGTTATATTCGAGTGTCGGTGTAGAGGCGCGCATCGCGGAAAAGGGCGCGTTGGTTTTTTTTTGAGAGTGACACCATTCACGCGTCTTCGCCCGTATATTACAGTTGGACCAGCTGTTCAACACAAGTGCCTACCAGTCTGGGTTCAAGAAGGTAGAAGTTATTGCCTTTAACAAGTGAGTTCGCTACTCGGTCATCCCCAGGCGAGAAACAGAAACGCGACACATCGTTGATTACGATAATTTTTTTTCTTTCACCCCCGCAGGAGACAAAATAGGGAGCTGACGGTTCATTTCAACGTGCACTTCGCTCTGAATCGAAAGTCCGTAGACGCGGGAGACTTGTACTTTGTGTTCACGGACGAAGTCCTCCGCAGCAAGCTGGGAATTTTCGACGGCCTGAAAATTGACCCGGAGTCAATCATCGTCCAGGGTAAGATAAGAATGTGTAATTTCAAGAGAATTAGTAAATATCAACTAATTATACTGGGAATTGCAGACGTTTTACGTTCGGATGATTCATCGGTGTTCTTCGGTGCTTAGTCACCTGCTCCTCACCTCTTCTTAAGATGCCAGTCATTGGCATCTAGTGAGCATGTGCCCTTGTGAGAAAGTAAGCGCGCAAGCTCTATTCCTATCCTAAAAAAAAAATGTCCCGCGCCTAGTCTTCCGCGGAGCATGGAGAGAGTCATTCGCTGATGAATTTACGGAGTCGACTGTGAAAACTTGGCAAATGAGCCTTCCCGAAACTCAGGCTGACCTTTTTGTTCACTATCATCGTCTGAGTGAGGCCACCAGTAAGGCATCTGTGCCTTACTGGCGGCCTTCTGCTGGCTGATTAAGGAATATAAGAGTAATTCATTTGTACAGAAAACAGGTGCAGATGCTGCGGCACGCCGTGGAAAGCAGAGACCTTACAACAGTGCACCTGCTAGACCGTGCGCGTTCACACCATCCAAGCTGGAGACGCTCCCAAGTGCAGGATCATTCAAGATGACAGCGCGACGCACCGATTAAAATGCTGCGTCAGCGGTTTTCTTGTTTTTTTTTCGACTCAGTCATTTTTTTTTACGAAGTCGACTCCAAATGACCCTTGACTAAGGCAATTTTCTCATGGGGTTTATGGATTGACCCTTTGTATTGGCTGGTTTATTTATTCATAACATCGAAACTGAAATGTATTGACAAATAACTGAGAGGAGCAGAACCCATTCTAATGTGACCTTGATGTGCAAAAGTGCCCGTCGAAAAACGTTTTCATGACCACCACGAGTAGGAAAAACGCTAAACTGTTATATTCATCCTCCAGATGGCGCTGAAGCTTGAAAATGTCTAATGACGGGGTCGCAGAAACTCTTTAACCCAAAAATACGATTCGCGCTAGGGCACTCGCATGCAAATGTTCGGATGGCATATATATTGTTGCGGGAGTCTCAGCTCATGGGCTGAACGGGCAACCCAGAATCCAGTCCCCCGTTCACCATCCGACCTCTTCTTCTCCTTTTTCTTTTTCTTCCTTTTCTTTGTCCGTTACACTCGCCCCTCCCTGTTTGGAAGTCCGTCCCGGACGATGCTAAGATAGTCACCACGTGTGACATAAAGTTTCAGATGGCTTGAATGGGCTGTCAAAGTGCGGCGTCGCCCACGCTGAGGCAGGGTGTCAAGGTTTTCGAGACGGTACGTTACGGGTCCAAGTTGCCTGCTGATCTTGAAAGGTCCGCAGTATCTGGGCAAAAGCTCTTCCGAGTGCTGTGGACGTCTTAGGTGTCTTCGAAGAAGCACCACATCACCTGGTGAAAACGACGGCAATGAGCTGTCTCTGTTGTGACGTTCGGCCAACTTTGATTGCTTATTTAGAATTGCCAGCCGAGCCAGTTTTCTGGCTTCACTTAGACGTTCAGCGAAGTTCTCTTCATACTCTCGCGCCCGACGGGTCCACGCAGCGCCTATCGATGATTCCTGCGGAAGCGTTGGGAGTCTTCCGTAAACAAGCTCAAATGGAGATTTGGCGGTCACTTCCTGTTGTGAAGTGTTCAAAGCGAACGCCGCGGTACCAATGAACGTGTCCCAGTTCTTGTGAGATTTATTGACGAACGCAGCTAATATATCTCCAATGCTGCGGTTGGTACGCTCTACTAGGCCATTCGTTTGAGGATGGTAGGGTGAAGCGGCCGCATGTTCAATTCCGAAATCCCGCAAAGCACAACCGAAAGTACGGGACATAAATGACGTTCCCCTGTCAGATATTATCAGGCGGGGTGCGCCATGCCTCAATACAAGGTGTTTGTTGACGAAGGTGACGAGATGCGCAGCTGAAGTATCGGGGACTGCCTCCACTTCGACCCACTTCGTCAGGTAGTCCGTTGCGACAATGACGTACCTGTTTCCATCATCAGATTTTGGAAACGGCCCCAGGTGATCAATTCCAACTACCTCAAACGGGCTGCCTGGAGGCGGTATTTGCTGTAGCTCGGTCTTCGCCGGGTGCGGTGGTGTTTTTCGCAGTTGGCATGTTGCGCAAGACGCGACGTACTGTCGGACATCCGTCCTGAGGTTCGGCCACCAAAATCTCTTGGCGACTTTGTCGAGCGTCCGGTGTTGCCCGAGATGACCCGCAGTTGGAGCATCATGGCACATCTCAAGAACGTTCCGACGCATTTTGGGAGGAACTACGGGGAGCCACGCTCCTGAGGGATGTGCTCGATGACACAGCAGACCGTCCCGAAGCTGGTAGTACGCTCGTAGACGCCGCAAGCGACGTTCTGAAAGTCGCGGTCTCCCATTCAGTTCGTCAGAAAGCAACTGGATTATGTTGAATGTGCCACATTCCTCTGCTTGCGCCGACTGCAAATCTAAGAGTGCGAGTACAGGAGCAACTCTGGCGTCTTCGATGGGGTGCCGTGAGAGGAAGTCGGCGTCTTGGTGCTGTTTCCCACATCTATGAACGATCGAGAAGTCCAACTCTTGCAGTTTCATTGCCCACCGAGTCAATTTCGGAGTTAGATCGTTTTTTGACTGAAGCCAACGGAGAGCAGAGTTATCTGTCACGACTGTAAAATGCTTTCCGTAGATGTATGGACGGAACTTTTCCACTGCCCAAACAACAGCGAGGCACTCGAGTTCTGAAGAATGACATCGACTTTCTGGTTCGCTGAGTTTGCGGCTTGCGTATATGACAGGATGTTCTACTCCTGCACTGTCCCTCTGGAGAAGAACAGCGCCAAGCCCTTCGCCACTGGCATCAGTGTGAATGAACGTCGGTGCTTCTTCTGAAAAATGAGCCAGGGTTGGTGGCTCAAGAAGTGCTCTTTTGGTATCAGCAAAAGAAGCTTGTTCTTTGCACACCAACGCCACTTGGTGTCTTTTAAGAAGCTCAGTCAGTGGAGCAGCTCTGAGAGAGAAGTTTCTTACAAATCGACGAAAATAGGACGCAAAGCCTAGAAAGCTTTTCAACTGCTTCGTGGTAGTGGGCTCAGGAATATTGGCTAGCGCTGCCAGCTTGGTTGGATCCGGGCGAATACCCTCTTTGTTGACAACATGCCCTAAGTAAATGACTGTGTCGCATCCGAAGAAGCATTTCGATGGTTTCAGACGGAGATGCGCATTGGTGAGGGCATTTAGCACTAGACGCAGACGGTGCTGGTGTTCTTCAAAGGTGTCAGCGTATACAATCACATCATCAAGATAAACTAACGCCATCGTCCACTTCAGGTGTCCAAGCACCCTATCCATGAGGCGTTGGAAAGTCGCAGGTGCATTGCAGAGTCCGAATGGAAGACGGTTAAACTGGAACAATCCGTCAGGAGTTACAAAGGCAGTTTTTTCGGAATCCTTCGGCTCCAGCTCCACTTGCCAATATCCGGACATGAGATCCAGAGTAGTAAAGTAGCTGGCACCATGAAGGCGATCAAGGGCATCGTCAAGTCGTGGCAAAGGATACACGTCTGGTTTTGTTATGCTGTTAAGTTTCCGGTAGTCCACGCAGAATCTTGTAGAGCCGTCTTTTTTCCTAACCAGGACAACTGGTGACGACCAAGGACTGTTGGAGCTAGTTATAATGTCCCTTTGAAGCATGTCGTCTACCTGGTGGTTTATCTCCTCCCGTTCTCTCATCGAAATACGTCTTGGATTGTGATGTACTGGAGCGTGATCACCAGTATTGATGGTGTGGCGCACAAGTGGTGTGTACCCTAGCTCTTCTGGTGTAATAGCAATGCACTGCCGAAAGTCCAAGAGCAGTTCTTGTATCTGTGCCTTTTGTTGTTCTGTTAAGTTGTTACCGAAATTAAATTCCGACCATGGAAGATCACTAGCTTTTTCAAGACAATTTTGCGGGAAAGACATCGTTGGTGCCGCACTAATTGTCGCAACAGTGGCATGTGAGAGGGCAAATGTCACAGGTCCGAAGTCTTCACCGGATTTCAGGAGCAGGTCACCATTTGTGAGGTTTAAAACTGGAAGCCTCAAGCTCCCTTTTTCGCAGGAAACAAGGCAGCGAGGTATAGCAAACTCCATGCCAGGACGAGATTGTAGCAGTGATTCAACTAGGATATCTTTTGACGTCATTGAACCTGGAATTATTGCTGTAGCCCAAACTGCAGATAACTTAGGTACAACAATGTCCGATGCTGCAACCATACGGAACACCTTCTGTGGTTTTCGATTGACCATCGGTGCCATTAGTGTAGACAGAAATGTCGTAGCAGTTGCGACGGTAGAACATATTAGGGCTGCAGCGGTCTTCGTCAGGTTTTTCAAGCTAGACCACGCTAGGACAGATCCATCGAATAAGCTCTCAAACTTCCAGTAAGTTGCTTCTTTACTTCCCCCACTATCTCCTTGGGGCAACTCTGTCGCAGACCAACTGGACTGATCGCCAATACTCAAAGTTGGTAGAGCTGACAAACAATGTTCACCTCCTCGAAACGATAGAGAGAGCTGGACGTTTGAACACCAGTCACGGCCGAGTATCATTGACCATTGTAACTTGCGCACAATTACAAAGGGGAGGTTGACTGTTGTTCCTAAGGTTTCTACAGTCAACGAGATCTGCCCTTCTTGTTCGATTGTAGAACCGTCGGGTGATATAAGACAGACGGTACCAGGAAGTGTTTTGGGCGTGGTACACTTCGCTGATTGCAGTAATGCATAATCAATTAGACTTACTGCAGCTCCGGTGTCTACGATAGCATTCACATGTTGTCCCAACTCATGAAGATGAACTGAAAGACATGGCGTTGGCGAGGTGCGCAGTGGCATTGTCACCAGAGGAACATGATGCACTACATGAGACTCAACCTTGCCATGCTCACTGTCACATGAAACGTTTGGCGTTGGTATAGGTTGCGTTTTGCACGGGGCCAAGTGATTTGGGCAGGATCGAGCTAAGTGCCCAATGTCACCACACGTGAAGCAACGACGTTTACTTGAACGTACCGGTGAAGATTGTTGAGCCAGCCCCGGAAGCTTGATTCCAGACGTCGACACCATGTCCATTGCTTTGTTGGCTGCTTGAACTTCGAGTGCGCGAGCCAGTGCTGCACGAGTCGTGGTTGGGTGGGCGAGTCGCACAAGAAGCTGAATGTCGGTGTCTTCGATTGCGTCGATGAAAGCAGTGGTTGCTATTTGCTCCACGTCGACTTCCGTACATCCGACGAGCGCTCTTCTCGCCATCCGCTGGATTACGTCAGCTAACTCCTGGAGTGTGTCCGTGCCTTGGCGGTGTTGCTTCAAAGCAGTCAGGTGAAATTGCTGGAGATGTTCATCACCGAAGCGGGACTTTAGGGCTTCTATGAGTAGCTGATATGAGGACCGACTTGTTGCAGACATGCTCTCCAAACATTCAGCAGCGTTCCCCCTCAACTGGGCCACCATTGCACGAGCTCTGGACGTTGAGTCGAACCCGTAAAAGTCTGCAACCGTTTCGAATTGGATGATGAAGGCTTGCCAAGACGACTGCCCATCAAATGTCGGCAGCTTGAGTGGCAGTCCGTGGTGCACAGGCAGTCGAATCCGAGATTCAATGGACGAAAGGCCATCATTGAGGCGTTGCCCTACATCGGCAACCTGACGTTCGACCGCAGTTTCCAGCAGAGACAGACGGGCTGCGAGGCAATCGTCGAGGGTTCCAAGCAAGTTCACAATGTCCGTAGCACTCCTTTCGGCGAGCAGATTAGCTAACCGCTCCGTGATTTGCATCGCCGCGGAATTCGAGATCACGCCACTTGCCTCCGATTGGGTTGCCATTTCGTAATCCCACCGCTGCCACCAAATGTTGCGGGAGTCTCAGCTCATGGGCTGAACGGGCAACCCAGAATCCAGTCCCCCGTTCACCATCCGACCTCTTCTTCTCCTTTTTCTTTTTCTTCCTTTTCTTTGTCCGTTACAATATATATATCAGGATTCTTTCTTTCCTTTATTATGCCAGTTCCCACTGTGCCACAATAATGAGCTGTTCTCGGCGGCGGCGAGCGCTTTCCAAATTGCCCGTTAGGGTTGATGCGGATCTGAGAGGTCACTGCATTCTCCGGAATGATGTTTAGACCTGAAAGAACCGACTGCGATCGATCCGACACTAAGCATGAAGCATGACATGCTACACTCTAAAAAAGCCCGTGCGTCTACTTTCCCGCACAATACTCGGCGAACCAATCACCGCAACTTACGGAGGCAACTCAGCGAATGCCGATGCCGAAACATCTGTTTAGATCAAAAAACGCAGTCTGAGTTGTGACATTAAGCAATGCAAAACCTCACGCTTGCATTGCTTAATGTCACAACTCAGACTGCGTTTTTGGTCTAAACACATGTTTCGTCATCGTCACTGTCTTCTGTCTTCTTTAAGTACAGACTTGGTGTGATTTAAGACTGCTGCTGCCCTCTCGAAAACACTAACAGCGATGACCTTGCTCGGTGGCCACGTGTTCCCAGAGCGGAGGCTGATGGCCGACCCCCTGGCGGAGTCCTGGACGCCCAAGCGGCAGTACCCGGGCTACCTGGCCGGACTGACAACGCAGCAGCCTGCGGTCATTCCCCCTCGCCTCTGCGAGGCCGCTCTCCATTGACCACTGTCGTGGCCTGCCCTACAACCTGACCTCGTACCCGAACGCTGTCGGCCATAACGGCCCCAAGGAGGTCTACAGGGACCTGGTAGCCTACCGGCAGCTCGTGGACTCCGAGTGCTACCCGCTCGCTGCCGAGTTCGTCTGCCAATTGCTGCAGCCGGAGTGCGTTGACGACGAGATGCTGTTGCCCTGCAGGGATTTCTGCGAAGGTAGGCGTACTTTGAAGTTGGCACGTACGCAGCCCGATACTCTTAGCATTAACAATGCAACTTCTTTCCAGTAAGCTTCTGCGCATGCGTACACCCTCTCCCCTGTGGCGTTGCATCCCGCTGTCGCCATTTTAGGAGGCCACCCTCCTGCACGACTAACAGATTCAGCACATATCTTTGCGCGTGTCTCTATTGACGATTTTTTTTAGTATTGCTAGTACGGGGCACACAAAGCAATGAAACTGAGTACAGCGGAACGATTCGAATGTGGTCTGACGGGCGGAAGCATGTTGGGCTGCCCTTCATTTGAAGGTGGCAGACAACACGCCAGACTGCGCTTCTTACTCGGGTTAGAAAAAAATCAATTGATCGCCATGCTTTTTTTTTTAGGATTAAAAGTTTGTCATCAGAACTAATATAGTTACTGACAGCTTATGAAACGCGTGGCTTGTCGCGCTTTCTGAATGTCTCACTTGGGGAAATATCCTGCAATCTCATTGGGGTGATAATAAGCTGTTTGGTACTTCCCACACTGTGAGCTTTTTAATGTATCAGTTTATATAGTGTGGCGTAAGATGCTCTTTGAAGGGGCCGACCGAGGTGCTCAACTTCGGTGCAGTATACCACGATGATTTTCTCAGCACCTGTCCTGACGCGGGAACTGTACTGCAGCATACACCACTGTTTAGCTTCGCATGGATCGTGGGCGGCCCGTGGGCAAAAACGAATTAAAAGAAAAAATCGCTGCGTCTGTGAGCACAGAATTCGAAGGTGTATAATCCACACCTGGTGCTATACACTGGTTAAAGAGCAACACACTAAAAGTATACTTATTGTGTAATTAGCGCACGTACTGAAAACATATCCTTCCCACTTTTATGAAAGAAATAAAAAAAGCGCACGCCATGTTTAATAACCCTGAAAATTGAACCGGCAAGAAGCCCCTTACTTTCTGTTGCATCTGTAAAGGAGTGAGTGCGCATGCATTATACTAGCGATGATACACACGATTACAACTTTCTGTCGTTACACTTTTGAAGCGCACCTGCACTCCGTTTCATTATTGTGTACAACGTTGAGATTGTTGCTGCCACGTGTGTGCGTTTTCATTTAGCGTTTATTCGCGCTCGCTCGCGCCAGTAACCTTGACAGCGTTGCACAACAAATATGAAACGGAGCATAGTTCACTCTACCTTGAGAGCAGATGAAAGCTATGCAGGCGCCACTTAGAAAATGGTGCAGCGTCCATAGGTAGAACTGCATACGACTCGCGATTAGCACTGTACGGCAGGCATTAGCAAAGTACCCAGAAAAGTAGATAAAAGAAACACCAAGTGACTGACGTAAGAGGCTTGCAACCTTTCCGGTTTGTCCGTGCTGAAGCGAGAAGTACAACGCGACGAAGAACCTAAAAGCGCTGTCTCACCGCTTATACAAAAGACACTTGATAACAGAAGTATCTATGGACACAGCTTCAAGCTTGTTCCAGGCCTCATATCGTCGTGGCCTTGGTTCCAAAGTACAAACATATCTACAGGATGATGTGGGTCAGTCACACGAACGCTGAGACATAGGAGCTGCCTTGAGCTCGCTGTGTTCCTTCTGTAGCTCATGTCACTCTTAGTTCTTGCCAAGAAAAGAAATGGAACAGTAGAAATTGACGCTGCAAAAAGTACGAGGTGAGTAGCAAGGTCACTAAAAGGGCGGCTTGTGTGACGTCGGTGCCGGCCATAGAAAGACTGCGCTCTCGTCTTCGGCTTCGCTCGCACTTTTGGTGGAATATAGACTTGAGTACACAGTCTACACTCTCGTGCCGACATATGAAATAACCCGTGAAATCTGCTAACACATAAATTTATATCTCTTCCACGATAGATGTTTCTGAGTTTTATCCCCAGTCTCGCGTAATTCATCGAGATGGGAACATAAAATTTATGGCGAATTGCTCGGCAATTGTTGTGTTGCATTCAAACGTTCTAGCATCACAAACGTTTAGCTATATTCTGAGTTCCACGTATGCATGGCTGATAAACCTGGTGATATTCCAGAGCCTTCCACGCTCTCGAGCTGCTCTCCCTCAGTGCGCATAGGTGGTCGAGCTCCTCCTCGTCTATACCTCTGGTCACGGGACCTCCTCTGTTAACCAATCAGCATCGAGCTTCGTGGCCACATTTACCAGGCTTCATTTATCAGGCTTCACGGAATGCTGAGCACCTAGCCAAAGAACGATTTACGTTAAAAAAAGATGGGCCACTAAATAGCCGAGATAGCCGGGATGTATCAAGCGGACGGTACAAGCTGTCAATCCAGCACTGAGGGGATGTCAGTTTGCAGTTTTGCCTTGCGATTCCCGGAGCTCGAAGTCACGTAGTTCTAGAACGGTTGGGATATAGTTACTTTGGTATAGCTCGCTGCATCGGCCGCGGTCATGTAGGGAGTAAGCACTGGCGGCAATAGCTGTGTGCGAGACTGCGGAGCCTTTGCTGGCGATGAGCTTCCAAAGTTTTTTACATCGTGAATTCCACACCTTCAGGGTTGTCGGTCCTAGCAGCATATTAATGTTAGCTTGTTCTGAGCATGCGCCATAAACAGCGCACTCAAACATGGCGTCCAGTGAAAACCCCCTTTAAGGCCGGTTCAGACACTTGCGTTTGAGTGCGTTTGACTGCGTTGCGGCGAGAACCGAAAGCGAGTCACCGGCACATCTGTGCTTCGTGTGAAGCGTTGAATCCAATTCAAGGAATCTTCTTGGCACGCGATATAAGAAGCAGGGATGTCCTGGTGTCTCGCTGCCGCAACGCAGTCAAACGCATTCAAACGCAACTGTGTGAGCCGGGCTTTACTCTTGAAATTAAAAGGAAGGCGCACGACAGCGGAGGCATTCCGTGTTGCCATGGCATTACTACGTCATACATGCATCGTCTCAGACCCATACTGCAGACGGCAATGAAATCTCACAATTCTCCAGCAAAATCGATCTCGGCCGCACCCGGTGTCAAGCAAATGGCGCTTGTCGCGTGCCCTCCCTACTTTCCGTTCCATATATACAAGAGGCTATACGGCCAAAGCTATTGGCGTCCGTGCACTCACGCAGCTCGAGCGCCGCTCAAAGCTGCACATGCGTGCTCTACATTTTTCTCAAATGCCATAGAAACCACTCTGGATTGTCTGGATCATTCTGGTTTGAAAGAGAAGAAAGGGCAAGAACGCAGGCGAACTGGTGAATTCTATCCATAGTAATCCTGAGACAGATGCACAAAAAATAAGAGTACAACGAAGTCTCCGTTTTCCTTCGTTGAGACTTGGCTGTTCTGTCCGTCTTTTCATAATTCCTCTGTCTCGCGTTTAGTATGGTTTTAGTATGCATCGTTTTGAAAGTGAAAGGGAGGCGCGAGGCGTTGAGACATTCTGCGTAGTCACGGCACCACTACGAAATACATGCATCGTCTCATCGTCTCAGACAAGCCTGTGAACGACCTCCTTTTCTTCATGTCACCCCACTTGAAAGTCGCCAACTCAATAATTGGGCCATGACGCTGAGCGTCTTTCGATGCGTTAACTGGACACGACTTCCAGTCGAACGCTGACGTAGCGCTCTTCTCCAATCTTGTCTACGCTCACTGAGATGAGATCGAAATTGCAATGCACAGGCTTTCATTATTCCAGGTGGAGTTATTCAAGCCTATTCTGTAGACGAAAAGAAAATTCTGCAGTCGTCTGGCAAAACCAATCTCGACCGCCCTCGGGTGGATGCAAACAGGGCGTGCCGCGCCCCATCTGCTTGGCACAACTTTCCCTGACTATGAAGAGAAAGGCACTCGTACAGTCGAGCTGCTTGAGTGTCTCTCAAAGCTATACACTTGAGAAGTACCCTATGGCTCAGCACACTCGCTCACGTTGCAAACGACCAATAAACTTCCAGTCGAACGCTGACGTAGCGCTCTTCTCCAATCTTGTCTCCGCTCACTGAGATGAGATCGAAATTCCAATGCACAGGCTTTCATTGTTCCCGGTGGAGTTATTCAAGCCCATTCTGTAGACGAAAAGAAAGTTCTGCAGTCCTCTGGCAAAACCAATCTCGACCGCTCTCGGTTGGATGCAAACAGGGCGTGCCGCGCCCCATCTGCTTGGCACAACTTTCCCTGACTATGAAGAGAAAGGCACTCGTACAGTCGAGCTGCTTGAGTGTCTCTCAAAGCTATACACTTGAGAAGTACCCTATGGCTCAGCACACTCGCTCACGTTGCAAACGACCAATAAACTTCCAGTCGAACGCTGACGTAGCACTCTTCTCCAATCTTGTCTACGCTCACTGAGATGAGATCGAAATTCCAATGCACAGGCTTTCATTGTTCCCGGTGGAGTTATTCAAGCCCATTCTGTAGACGAAAAGAAAGTTCTGCAGTCCTCTGGCAAAACCAATCTCGACCGCTCTCGGTTGGATGCAAACAGGGCGTGCCGCGCCCCATCTGCTTGGCACAACTTTTCCTGACTATGAAGAGAAAGGCACTCGTACAGTCGAGCTGCTTGAGTGTCTCTCAAAGCTATACACTTGGGAAGTACCCTATGGCTCAGCACACTCGCTCTTGTTGCAAACGAACAATCAACTTCCAGTCGAACGCTGACGTAGCACTCTTCTCCAATCTTGTCTACGCTCACTGAGATGAGATCGAAATTCCAATGCACAGGGTTTCAATATTCCAGGTGGAGTTATTCAAGCCCATTCTGTAGACGAAAGAAAATTCTGCAGTCCTGTGGCAAAACCAATCTCGACCGCACTCGGTTGGATGCAAACAGGGCGTGCCGCGCCCCATCTGCTTGGCACAACTTTCTCTGAACTATGAAGAGAAAGGCACTCGTACAGTCGAGCTGCTTGAGTTTCTCTCAAAGCTATACACTTGAGAAGTATCCTATGGCTCAGCACACTCGCTCTTGTTGCAAACGAACAATCAACTTCCAGTCGAACGCTGACGTAGCGCTCTTCTCCAATCTTGTCTACGCTCACTGAGATGAGATCGAAATTCCAATGCACAGGGTTTCAATATTCCAGGTGGAGTTATTCAAGCCCATTCTGTAGACGAAAAGAAAATTCTGCAGTCCTCTGGCAAAACCAATCTCGACCGCACTCGGTTGGATGCAAACAGGGCGTGCCGCGCCCCATCTGCTTGGCACAACTTTCTCTGAACTATGAAGAGAAAGGCACTCGTACAGTCGAGCTGCTTGAGTGTCTCTCAAAGCTATACACTTGAGAAGTACCCTATGGCTCAGCACACTCGCTCTTGTTGCAAACGAACAATCAACTTCCAGTCGAACGCTGACGTAGCGCTCTTCTCCAATCTTGTCTACGCTCACTGAGATGAGATCGAAATTCCAATGCACAGGGTTTCAATATTCCAGGTGGAGTTATTCAAGCCCATTCTGTAGACGAAAAGAAAATTCTGCAGTCCTCTGGCAAAACCAATCTCGACCGCACTCGGTTGGATGCAAACAGGGCGTGCCGCGCCCCATCTGCTTGGCACAACTTTCTCTGAACATGAAGAGAAAGGCACTCGTACAGTCGAGCTGCTTGAGTGTCTCTCAAAGCTATACACTTGAGAAGTACCCTGTGGCTCAGCACACTCGCTCTTGTTGCAAACGAACAATCAACTTCCAGTCGAACGCTGACGTAGCGCTCTTCTCCAATCTTGTCTACGCTCACTGAGATGAGATCGAAATTCCAATGCACAGGGTTTCAATATTCCAGGTGGAGTTATTCAAGCCCATTCTGTAGACGAAAAGAAAATGCTGCAGTCCTCTGGCAAAACCAATCACGACCGCACTCGGTTGGATGCAAACAGGGCGTGCCGCGCCCCATCTGCTTGGCACAACTTTCTCTGAACTATGAAGAAAAGGCACTCGTACAGTCGAGCTGCTTGAGTGTCTCTCAAAGCTATACACTTGGGAAGTACCCTATGGCTCAGCACACTCGCTCACGTTGCAAACGAACAATAAACTTCCAGACGAACGCTGACGTAGCGCTCTTCTCCAATCTTGTCTACGCTCACTGAGATGAGATCGAAATTCCAATGCACAGGGTTTCAATATTCCAGGTGGAGTTATTCAAGCCCATTCTGTAGACGAAAAGAAAATTCTGCAGTCCTCTGGCAAAACCAATCTCGACCGCACTCGGTTGGATGCAAACAGGGCGTGCCGCGCCCCATCTGCTTGGCACAACTTTCTCTGAACTATGAAGAGAAAGGCACTCGTACAGTCGAGCTGCTTGAGTGTCTCTCAAAGCTATACACTTGAGAAGTATCCTATGGCTCAGCACACTCGCTCTTGTTGCAAACGAACAATCAACTTCCAGTCGAACGCTGACGTAGCGCTCTTCTCCAATCTTGTCTACGCTCACTGAGATGAGATCGAAATTCCAATGCACAGGGTTTCAATATTCCAGGTGGAGTTATTCAAGCCCATTCTGTAGACGAAAAGAAAATGCTGCAGTCCTCTGGCAAAACCAATCACGACCGCACTCGGTTGGATGCAAACAGGGCGTGCCGCGCCCCATCTGCTTGGCACAACTTTCCCTGAACATGAAGAGAAAGGCACTCGTACAGTCGAGCTGCTTGAGTGTCTCTCAAAGCTATACACTTGGGAAGTACCCTATGGCTCAGCACACTCGCTCTTGTTGCAAACGAACAATCAACTTCCAGTCGAACGCTGACGTAGCGCTCTTCTCCAATCTTGTCTACGCTCACTGAGATGAGATCGAAATTCCAATGCACAGGGTTTCAATATTCCAGGTGGAGTTATTCAAGCCCATTCTGTAGACGAAAAGAAAATTCTGCAGTCCTCTGGCAAAACCAATCTCGACCGCACTCGGTTGGATGCAGACAGGGCGTGCCGCGCCCCATCTGCTTGGCACAACTTTCCCTGAACTATGAAGAGAAAGGCACTCGTACAGTCGAGCTGCTTGAGTGTCTCTCAAAGCTATACACTTGGGAAGTACCCTATGGCTCAGCACACTCGCTCATCGTTGCAAACGAACAATCAACTTCCAGTCGAACAGCTGACGTAGCGCTCTTCTCCAATCTTGTCTACGCTCACTGAGATGAGATCGAAATTCCAATGCACAGGGTTTCAATATTCCAGGTGGAGTTATTCAAGCCCATTCTGTAGACGAAAAGAAAATTCTGCAGTCCTCTGGCAAAACCAATCTCGACCGCACTCGGTTGGATGCAAACAGGGCGTGCCGCGCCCCATCTGCTTGGCACAACTTTCTCTGAACTATGAAGAGAAAGGCACTCGTACAGTCGAGCTGCTTGAGTGTCTCTCAAAGCTATACACTTGAGAATTATCCTATGGCTCAGCACACTCGCTCACGTTGCAAACGAACAATAAACTTCCAGTCGAACGCTGACGTAGCGCTCTTCTCCAATCTTGTCTACGCTCACTGAGATGAGATCTAAATTCCAATGCACAGGCTTTTATTGTTTCAGGTGAGTTATTCAAGCCCATTCTGTAGACGAAAAGAAAATTCTGCAGTCCTCTGGCAAAACCAATCACGACCGCACTCGGTTGGATGCAAACAGGGCGTGCCGCGCCCCATCTGCTTGGCACAACTTTCCCTGACTATGAAGAGAAAGGCACTCGTACATTCGAGCTGCTTGAGTGTCTCTCAAAGCTATACACTTGAGAAGTACCCTATGGCTCAGCACACTCGCTCACGTTGCAAACGAACAATCAAACTTCCAGTCGAACGCTGATGTGGCGCTCTTCTCCAATCTTGTCTACGCTCACTGAGATGAGATCGAAATTCCAATGCACAGGTTTTCATTGTTCCAGGTGGAGTTATTCAAGCCCATTTTGTAGACGAAAAAGAAAATTCTGCAGTCCTCTGGCAAAACCAATCTCGACCGCTCTCGGTTGGATGCAAACAGGGCGTGCCGCGCCCCGTCTGCTTGGCACAGCTTTCCCTGACTATGAAGAGAAAGGCACTCGTACAGTCGAGCTGCTTGAGTGTCTCTCAAAGCTATACACTTGAGAAGTACACTATGGCTCAGCACACTCGCTCACGTTGCAAATTAACAATAAACTTTCAGTCGAACGCTGACGTAGCGCTCTTCTCCAATCTTGTCTACGCTCACTGAGATGAGATCGAAATTCCAATGCACAGGCTTTTATTGTTCCAGGTGGAGTTATTCAAGCCCATTCTGTAGACGAAAAGAAAATTCTGCGGTCCTCTGGCAAAACCAATCACGACCGCACTCGGTTGGATGCAAACAGGGCGTGACGCGCCCCATCTGCTTGGCACAACTTTCTCTGACTATGAAGAAGAAAGGGACTCGTACAGTCGAGCTGCTTGAGTGTATCTCAAAGCTATACACTTGAGAAGTACCCTATGGCTCAGCACACTCGCTCACGTTGCAAACGAACAATAAACTTCCAGTCGAACGCTGACGTGGCGCTCTTCTCCAATCTTGTCTACGCTCACTGAGATGAGATCAGAAATTCCAATGAACAGGCTTTCATTATTCCAGGTGGAGTTATTCAAGCCCATTCTGTAGACGAAGAAATTCTGCAGTCCTCTGGCAAAACCAATCTCGACCGCACTCGGTTCGATGCAAACAGGCCGTGCCGCGCCCTATCTGCTTGGCACAACTTTCCCTGACTATGAAGAGAAAGGCACTCGTACAGTCGAGCTGCTTGAGTGTCTCTGAAAGCTATACACTTGAGGAAGTGCCGCATGGCGTCAGCGCACATCGCTCGACGCTGCAAGCTGAACAACATTGGCTTCCGAGTCGAGGCGCTGTTCATGTGCGTCTTCTCCGATCTTGTCTACGCTCGCTGCAGGATGAGGTCGAGGATTCCAATGCACGGGCACCTGTTGTTCCAGGTGGAGTTGCTCTGGCCCATTCTGCTATGGCGAAAAGAGAGTGCTGCGGTCCTCTGGCGAAACCAATCTCGACCGCTACTCGGTTGTGGTTGCAAACAGGGCGTGCCGCGCCCCGTGGCTGGCACTACCTCCGACTACTGAAGAGAAAGCGCACTCGTACGGTCTGGGGCTGGCCTGAGTGGTCTCAAAGCTACCCGCCAGTAGTACCTGTCTGGCTCCAGCACACTCGCTCACGCTGCAAGCGAGCGCTCAACTTCCGGTCGAACGCTCGCGCAGCGCTCTTCCCGTATCTTGCCATACGCTGACTGAGCATGAGATCGTGACTGGAATGCGAACGCCAGCCGCCGGTGGAGTTACTCAAGCCCATTCTGTAAACCGAAAAGAAAATTCTGCAGTCATCTGGCAAAACCAATCTCGACCGCCCTCAGGTTGGATGCAAACAGGCGTGCCGCGCCCCATCTGCCTGGCACAACTTTCCTGACTATGAAGAGAAAGGCACTCGTACAGTCGAGCTGCTTGAGTGTCTCAAAGCTATACACTTGAGAAGTACCCTATGGCTCAGCACACTCGCTCACGTTGCAAACGAACAATAAACTTCCAGTCGAACGCTGACGTAGCGCTCTTCTCCAATCTTGCTCCACGCTGACTGAGATGAGATCAATTCCATCACCGGGCATATTGTTCCAGGTGGAGCCATTGCAGCCCATTCAGACGAAAGCGAAAATTCTGTGGTCCTACTGGTAAAACCATCTCGACCGCACTCGGTTGATGCAAACAGGGCGTGCCGCGCCCCATCTGCTTGCACAACTTTCCTGACTATGAAGAGAAAGACACTCGATACAGTCGAGCTGCCCGAGTGTCTCTGAAGCTATGCACCTTGAGAAGTACCTACGGCTCAGCACACTGCGCTCACCGCTTGAAACGAAAATAAACTTCCAGTCGAACGCTGGACGTAGCGCTCTCTGCAATCTTGTCTCGCTCACTGAGATGAGATCGAAATTCCAATGCACATGGCTTTCATTATTCCAGGTGGAGTTATTCAAGCCCATTTCTGTAGACGAAAAGAAAATTCTGCAGTCCTCTGGCAAAGCCAATCTCGACCGCACTCGGTTGGATGCAAACAGGGCGTGCCGCGCCCCATCTGCTTGCACAACTTTCCCTGATTATGAAGAGAAAGGCACTCGTACAGTCGAGCTGCTTGAGTGTCTCTCAAAGCTATACACTGTGAGAAGTACCCTGTGGCTCAGCACACTCGCTCACGTTGCAAACGAACAATAAACTTCCAGTCGAACGCTGACGTAGCGCTCTTCTCCAATCTCGTCTACGCTGACTGAGATGAGATCAGAATTCCAATGCACAGGCTTTCATTATTCCAGGTGGAGTTATTCAAGCCCATTCTGTAGACGAAAACAAAATTCTGCAGTCCTCTGGCAAAACCAATCTCGACCGCACTCGGTTCGAATGCAAACAGGGCGTGCCGCGCCCCATCTGCTTGAGCACAACTTTCCCTGACTATGAAGAGAAAGGCACTCGTACAGTCGAGCTGCTTGAGTGTCTCTCAAAGCTATACACTTAGAAGTACCCTATGGCTCAGCACACTCGCTCACGTTGCAAACGAACAATAAACTTCCAGTCGAACGCTGACGTAGCGCTCTTCTCCAATCTTGTCTACGCTCACTGAGATGAGATCGAAATTCCAATGCACAGGCTTTCATTATTCCAGGTGGAGTTATTCAAGCCCATTCTGTAGACGAAAGAAAATTCTGCAGTCCTCTGGCAAAACCAATCTCGACCGCACTCGGTTCGGATGCAAACAGGGCGTGCCGCGCCCCATCTGCTTGGCACAACTTTCCCTGACTATGAAGAGAAAGGCACTCGTACAGTCGAGCTGCTTGAGTGTCTCTCAAAGCTATACACTTGAGAAGTACCCTATGGCTCAGCACACTCGCTCACGTTGCAAACGAACAATAAACTTCCAGTCGAACGCTGACGTAGCGCTCTTCTCCAATCTTGTCTACGCTCACTGAGATGAGATCGAAATTCCAATGCACAGGCTTTTATTGTTCCAGGTGGAGTTATTCAAGCCCATTCTGTAGACGAAAAGAAAATTCTGCAGTCCTCTGGCAAAACCAATCACGACCGCACTCGGTTGGATGCAAACAGGGCGTGCCGCGCCCCATCTGCTTGGCACAACTTTCCCTGACTATGAAGAGAAAGGCACTCGTACAGTCGAGCTGCTTGAGTGTCTCTCAAAGCTATACACTTGAGAAGTACCCTATGGCTCAGCACACTCGCTCACGTTGCAAACGAACAATAAACTTCCAGTCGAACGCTGACGTAGCGCTCTTCTCCAATCTTGTCTACGCTCACTGAGATGAGATCGAAATTCCAATGCACAGGCTTTCATTATTCCAGGTGGAGTTATTCAAGCCCATTCTGTAGACGAAAAGAAAATTCTGCAGTCCTCTGGCAAAACCAATCTCGACCGCACTCGGTTGGATGCAAACAGGGCGTGCCGCGCCCCATCTGCTTGGCACAACTTTCCCTGACTATGAAGAGAAAGGCACTCGTACAGTCGAGCTGCTTGAGTGTCTCTCAAAGCTATACACTTGAGAAGTACCCTATGGCTCAGCACACTCGCTCACGTTGCAAACGAACAATAAACTTCCAGTCGAACGCTGACGTAGCGCTCTTCTCCAATCTTGTCTACGCTCACTGAGATGAGATCGAAATTCCAATGCACAGGCTTTCATTGTTCCAGGTGGAGTTATTCAAGCCCATTCTGTAGACGAAAAGAAAATTCTGCAGTCCTCTGGCAAAACCAATCTCGACCGCACTCGGTTGGATGCAAACAGGGCGTGCCGCGCCCCATCTGCTTGGCACAACTTTCCCTGACTATGAAGAGAAAGGCACTCGTACAGTCGAGCTGCTTGAGTGTCTCTCAAAGCTATACACTTGAGAAGTACCCTATGGCTCAGCACACTCGCTCACGTTGCAAACGAACAATAAACTTCCAGTCGAACGCTGACGTAGCGCTCTTCTCCAATCTTGTCTACGCTCACTGAGATGAGATCGAAATTCCAATGCACAGGCTTTCATTATTCCAGGTGGAGTTATTCAAGCCCATTCTGTAGACGAAAAGAAAATTCTGCAGTCCTCTGGCAAAACCAATCTCGACCGCACTCGGTTGGATGCAAACAGGGCGTGCCGCGCCCCATCTGCTTGGCACAACTTTCCCTGACTATGAAGAGAAAGGCACTCGTACAGTCGAGCTGCTTGAGTGTCTCTCAAAGCTATACACTTGAGAAGTACCCTATGGCTCAGCACACTCGCTCACGTTGCAAACGAACAATAAACTTCCAGTCGAACGCTGACGTAGCGCTCTTCTCCAATCTTGTCTACGCTCACTGAGATGAGATCGAAATTCCAATGCACAGGCTTTCATTGTTCCAGGTGGAGTTATTCAAGCCCATTCTGTAGACGAAAAGAAAATTCTGCAGTCCTCTGGCAAAACCAATCTCGACCGCACTCGGTTGGATGCAAACAGGGCGTGCCGCGCCCCATCTGCTTGGCACAACTTTCTCTGACTATGAAGAGAAAGGCACTCGTACAGTCGAGCTGCTTGAGTGTCTCTCAAAGCTATACACTTGAGAAGTACCCTATGGCTCAGCACACTCGCTCACGTTGCAAACGAACAATAAACTTCCAGTCGAACGCTGACGTAGCGCTCTTCTCCAATCTTGTCTACGCTCACTGAGATGAGATCGAAATTCCAATGACACAGGCTTTCATTATTCCAGGTGGAGTTATTCAAGCCCATTCTGTAGACGAAAAGAAAATTCTGCAGTCCTCTGGCAAAACCAATCTCGACCGCACTCGGTTCGATGCAAACAGGGCGTGCCGCGCCCCATCTGCTTGGCACAACTTTCCCTGACTATGAAGAGAAAGGCACTCGTACAGTCGAGCTGCTTGAGTGTCTCTGAAAGCTATACACTTGAGAAGTACCCTATGGCTCAGCACACTCGCTCACGTTGCAAACGAACAATAAACTTCCAGTCGAACGCTGACGTAGCGCTCTTCTCCAATCTTGTCTACGCTCACTGAGATGAGATCGAAATTCCAATGCACAGGCTTTTATTGTTCCAGGTGGAGTTATTCAAGCCCATTCTGTAGACGAAAAGAAAATTCTGCAGTCCTCTGGCAAAACCAATCACGACCGCACTCGGTTGGATGCAAACAGGGCGTGCCGCGCCCCATCTGCTTGGCACAACTTTCCCTGACTATGAAGAGAAAGGCACTCGTACAGTCGAGCTGCTTGAGTGTCTCTCAAAGCTATACACTTGATAAGTACCCTATGGCTCAGCACACTCGCTCACGTTGCAAACGAACAATAAACTTCCAGTCGAACGCTGACGTAGCGCTCTTCTCCAATCTTGTCTACGCTCACTGAGATGAGATCGAAATTCCAATGCACAGGCTTTCATTATTCCAGGTGGAGTTATTCAAGCCCATTCTGTAGACGAAAAGAAAATTCTGCAGTCCTCTGGCAAAACCAATCTCGACCGCACTCGGTTGGATGCAAACAGGGCGTGCCGCGCCCCATCTGCTTGGCACAACTTTCCCTGACTATGAAGAGAAAGGCACTCGTACAGTCGAGCTGCTTGAGTGTCTCTGAAAGCTATACACTTGAGAAGTACCCTATGGCTCAGCACACTCGCTCACGTTGCAAACGAACAATAAACTTCCAGTCGAACGCTGACGTAGCGCTCTTCTCCAATCTTGTCTACGCTCACTGAGATGAGATCGAAATTCCAATGCACAGGCTTTCATTGTTCCAGGTGGAGTTATTCAAGCCCATTCTGTAGACGAAAAGAAAATTCTGCAGTCCTCTGGCAAAACCAATCACGACCGCACTCGGTTGGATGCAAACAGGGCGTGCCGCGCCCCATCTGCTTGGCACAACTTTCCCTGACTATGAAGAGAAAGGCACTCGTACAGTCGAGCTGCTTGAGTGTCTCTCAAAGCTATACACTTGAGAAGTACCCTATGGCTCAGCACACTCGCTCACGTTGCAAACGAACAATAAACTTCCAGTCGAACGCTGACGTAGCGCTCTTCTCCAATCTTGTCTACGCTCACTGAGATGAGATCGAAATTCCAATGCACAGGCTTTCATTATTCCAGGTGGAGTTATTCAAGCCCATTCTGTAGACGAAAAGAAAATTCTGCAGTCCTCTGGCAAAACCAATCTCGACCGCACTCGGTTGGATGCAAACAGGGCGTGCCGCGCCCCATCTGCTTGGCACAACTTTCCCTGAACTATGAAGAGAAAGGCACTCGTACAGTCGAGCTGCTTGAGTGTCTCTCAAAGCTATACACTTGAGAAGTACCCTATGGCTCAGCACACTCGCTCTTGTTGCAAACGAACAATCAACTTCCAGTCGAACGCTGACGTAGCGCTCTTCTCCAATCTTGTCTACGCTCACTGAGATGAGATCGAAATTCCAATGCACAGGGTTTCAATATTCCAGGTGGAGTTATTCAAGCCCATTCTGTAGACGAAAAGAAAATTCTGCAGTCCTCTGGCAAAACCAATCTCGACCGCACTCGGTTGGATGCAAACAGGGCGTGCCGCGCCCCATCTGCTTGGCACAACTTTCTCTGAACTATGAAGAGAAAGGCACTCGTACAGTCGAGCTGCTTGAGTTTCTCTCAAAGCTATACACTTGAGAATTATCCTATGGCTCAGCACACTCGCTCTTGTTGCAAACGAACAATCAACTTCCAGTCGAACGCTGACGTAGCGCTCTTCTCCAATCTTGTCTACGCTCACTGAGATGAGATCGAAATTCCAATGCACAGGGTTTCAATATTCCAGGTGGAGTTATTCAAGCCCATTCTGTAGACGAAAAGAAAATGCTGCAGTCCTCTGGCAAAACCAATCACGACCGCACTCGGTTGGATGCAAACAGGGCGTGCCGCGCCCCATCTGCTTGGCACAACTTTCCCTGAACATGAAGAGAAAGGCACTCGTACAGTCGAGCTGCTTGAGTGTCTCTCAAAGCTATACACTTGGGAAGTACCCTATGGCTCAGCACACTCGCTCTTGTTGCAAACGAACAATCAACTTCCAGTCGAACGCTGACGTAGCGCTCTTCTCCAATCTTGTCTACGCTCACTGAGATGAGATCGAAATTCCAATGCACAGGGTTTCAATATTCCAGGTGGAGTTATTCAAGCCCATTCTGTAGACGAAAAGAAAATTCTGCAGTCCTCTGGCAAAACCAATCTCGACCGCACTCGGTTGGATGCAAACAGGGCGTGCCGCGCCCCATCTGCTTGGCACAACTTTCCCTGAACATGAAGAGAAAGGCACTCGTACAGTCGAGCTGCTTGAGTGTCTCTCAAAGCTATACACTTGAGAAGTACCCTATGGCTCAGCACACTCGCTCTTGTTGCAAACGAACAATCAACTTCCAGTCGAACGCTGACGTAGCGCTCTTCTCCAATATTGTCTACGCTCACTGAGATGAGATCGAAATTCCAATGCACAGGGTTTCAATATTCCAGGTGGAGTTATTCAAGCCCATTCTGTAGACGAAAAGAAAATTCTGCAGTCCTCTGGCAAAACCAATCTCGACCGCACTCGGTTGGATGCAAACAGGGCGTGCCGCGCCCCATCTGCTTGGCACAACTTTCTCTGAACATGAAGAGAAAGGCACTCGTACAGTCGAGCTGCTTGAGTGTCTCTCAAAGCTATACACTTGAGAAGTATCCTATGGCTCAGCACACTCGCTCTTGTTGCAAACGAACAATAAACTTCCAGTCGAACGCTGACGTAGCGCTCTTCTCCAATCTTGTCTACGCTCACTGAGATGAGATCGAAATTCCAATGCACAGGCTTTCATTATTCCAGACGTCAGTTGCGTGAGCGACTCCATCTGCACGCAAATGACACACTTGCAAACGCTGAAAGCCCGAGTGCACAACCAACGCACAGCACCATGAGTAAATAGGCTTTCCACAAGATCTGTTTGAATAATTCGCACCTGTTTTCAACTTCAGAGGCAATTGAGTTCTTTGACTCAGCTCGTGCTCCGCGCCGGGCGCTGCCCCCGGCCGGCGGACGGCGTACGAGCGCAATCTCGCTAGCTTAGATCGGCAGCGAAAAGCCCCTGTCCCGAACCGACCCCGGGAGCCCGACCTGCAAGCAACACGTTTGTTCCGGAAAAAAAGTCTGCGCCATCTACGAGGAAAAAGCGGAAAATACGCCGCGAATGAATTCCCCATAAGGAATACGTTTATATATACTCTTAGTGTATTGCTTTTGCCAAGGGTAGTCGGCACGTAGAAACATCTCAGGCACAGTACACCTCAAGAAATGCCTGCTTTGTTAGCTCATTAAGAAGCTTGCATCATACACAAATAATGATTAGCATATTATGGTATACCCAAAACTCGTCTCGTCATAATATCTCGAAAAAGCCAATCCTTGTACAGGTCCGCATCTGTAGATATAGTTCGCACCGCGTACAAGTCCAACTTTTAAACTCGTCTAGTCCACGGACAATATGGTGCGAAAAATACTTTGGTCGTGCTTCTAGTGCTCAGCTCATAAACTTTGATGCTTCCGCATTTTAGAGTATATATAGTAACACTCACGTTTGCGAGTTGTGGTGTCTGGTGCAGGAAACTTTAATACTTGCCTATGCAATGCGTGTCACATAGAGGTAAGCGGAATGCTTGAGTGCCGATTTCGTTGGTTATCCACGTGCCGCTAAAATATTAGACATTGAATACTTTCAGTGATGGAGTGTTGAACCAAATACCATATAGCTTCGCCAATACTGGAAACTCCTCCGAAAACCTATGGGAGCGGCGGCGAACGTGACAGTGGCGCCTCTAGCGGACTCGGAGTCTACGGAAGCAGACGACGCAATGGAAAAGTATAGGCTCCGCGACGTCCTCGAGCTTTTCGTGCGCTGTTTCGTCACCCCAACAGCAGAAACAATTCATTACGGTCAGTCCGCTTGCAAAGCAGAATCCACTGATCGAAACTGCAACGACATTTGAATAACAACGCGCGCATAAACAAAGATGGAGCAGTTTATTTAGCGGTCTCAAACGCCTCTCAGGGGATCACACGCGTTTGAAGCGCGTCTGCGAAGCGGAAAAAGGCGTTTAGCTACTCGAACTACGTGGTAATAATTAAAACGTGCACACACGACATGTTAATATTACCAGAGCAAGCGCACGAGCTGCTGGAGCATAAAAACGAAACAAAAAGTAAGGATACAAATGACCGTGCAAACACTTACCGAATTTTGCAGAAAAGATGGTGTCGCCATTCCCGACGAAAATAAAAAGAAACGGGGAAAATAAGCGAACTACGGCGATTAAAACAAGTTAGCAGACGATACAAAGATACCCAGCAAAGAACTACTTCAACTATGACGATCGTTGCGGCGGTTATAGAAAAAAGAAAGAAAAATGGAAAGCAGCAAATGAATAGCTGGTAATCGCCGCCGTTGTTGAGTTCGCAATAAACAAAGCGGAAGCAACGGACGAAACTAATAAAAAAAGAAGAAAGCGTCCTTTTTTTTTAGCTGCTTGTTGTACATTTGTTTATTTACACTTTTAACAGTTTAATTTGAATGCTGCATAACTTAGTTACTCACGTTTATTCGGCCTTCGGGAAGCGGTAGAAAGATTTTCCACCACATCGCAAAAACTTGTTTTTGCAATAGTAGGCAGCACACGGCATGCCTGCCATTTCTAAGTAGGCGCTGGTGTATGCTCGAATGCGGCCGGTTGATCAACAAACGATGACCCGTAGCAGACGTGCCGGCCGGCGTACACAAATAAAATTCGAATAAAAATGCATAACGAGCTTACACTTCTTAATATATTTAATAAATATCAAAAAGCACGTATGCCGATTTCGGATCAGAAACTCAATCGAAGGCGAAAATAGGAGGTTATCGCAGACGACAGTGGAAGAAAACAACAACAACAACAAAGTGCAGACGGCCCTCAAAATGTCCGAGCCTAGCGTAGCAGACCAATAGACGAACCGGGGGTCGAAGCGAAGGAAAGAGAGTAAACACTAAGCCAAACAGAACAAGGATACGTGATGGCTTACGCGTCGGGTGAGCAACAAAAACAAAAAAGAGAGAAAAAAAAAAACACAGCAACATAAAAGCAGGAGGAAGAAAGAACGCGGCAGAGTGTCGTCGCCTCAAAAATATAAATGAAAAAAGACTCAAAAATGGAAAGAGTGGAGACGGTTCAACGGGTGTCGGCCTTTATCCCAGAAGTAAAGAAGCAGCGAAGCAGAAGATGTTAGTCGTCGCCGCGCTAACAATCGGCATTTGTGCACTCTAAATAACGTGACTGAAATCACCTTTTTTTGCGGGGCTACGGCGCTCTCCCCTTCCTACTTTGCAAGCGCGAGAAATCTGCTTTTTTCGTAACTCCGCTTTTATTAATCTATAAATAGCATCAGATTTGCATAGCACAACGACTTCTTTCAGAGCATTCTGACATCGCTGTAAGTCGGTGACGTACGTGGTTGGAAATTGACTTTTGCTTCTTTATCCGGAGACGATCTTAACGGGATTAGCCAGCTCGCCTATTCGACGAAAGGGTTATAAGCAAAACATTCATGAGAAATGGGAATTGCAACAACAAAACGAATTGACTGATAAGAACAATAAAGTTGAAACGAAGCTATGTTCTGAAATGTTTGTACATTGCCCTTTTTCACGAAACAGCGCGAAGGCATACATTCGTGTTTTGCCTGGCTCACATAAGTTGTGACAGAATGTTTTCTTCGGGAGAACTCCAAAATTGCACTCTACAAGCTGTAACATCTTTCCCACGCGGAGAAAATGTCCTTCACTCATGAGCTGGCACCCATTTTTTAACTTTCAAAGCAGCTAATGTCCGTGACAATTTTTTTTTTGTTGGTCACCTCGCACGGAGATAGGCAAAACCAATGCATTTTGGAGAATTCGTCTGATAGCGGAGACTCCGAGCTCGCCAGCGGCGCTGCAATCACTTTTCGCCCGCTTTTCGCGGGAGTTGCCAGTATTGGCTTCCATGGTATTTGGTTGAACTATGTGCCCTAGAAACCTCCATGAGAAAGATTTGTGTTTCCTCTTAGCCAAAGAATAAAATGGGCACGTGCACACCAGATAAAGAGGGAAGGAGGTTATACGAGGGGGGACCCAAAAGAAACTGGAATGAATTTCTGGAGGGCGGGCCGTTTGTAGTACCAGCTTCCACCGCTAGCAGCGCTTAGCGGTATCCCTTGCCAGAGCCATATATTGGGAGAGTCTGGGCATTGGGTGTGGCGACGAAGGTGCTGGAGAGGAGAAAAGTGAAGGAAAGGGAGGAGAGCGCCACAGAAGCGAGAGAGAAAGATGGGAGCAAAGAGGAGACGACCGCCATTTTGACGCAACGCTGTCGGTGCGCCGAGAGCTGTTGAGGCTACGCGTTGTCTGCTACGGGCTTATTTCTTTTTCGCCTGAATAAAAGTTTGCGTTCAAACATAGGGAAACTTTATTCGTTAGCTCTTTAAGCCACCTAGGAATAACACTATAATTTTCTTGCCAGAGCCTGCCAAATAAAAAGAGAAAACCGAAATTTTGGTGTTGATCCCATGCATTCCGCTATGAATTCCACCAGGCGAATGAATCAAAATGGCGGCCCTCCCCGCTCAGCTGGGAGCAGCCGGGAGTTCACGCGCATGCGTTCACGCTTCTCGCTCTGCGCCGCGGGTTGACTGGCTCACTCGGGAGGGAGGCGTTACGGCGACGAGATCACAAACTGGCCGAACCCTCCCCATATACAGCTCTGTCCCTTCCGAGTCAGTTTGCCGACCGGCGTCATGTGATAATGTTCTTGCTACATGCTGTAAATATTTTCCCCAAGTGCTTTAAAATTATTTCTCGTTTTTTGCAATATCTGATTTGAAGGACCTTCACATTCACAACACGTTTCTCTTTCTGAAATTTTTTCATACGGGCGAACAGAAAATACTCACATGTGTCAAGGGCTGGTAGACGTAGAGCGGGTGGAAAAACGGTGTTTTGCCATTTCTGTTAAATATTGATGCACTGACAGGGCAGTCTGTGCTGCGGCATTGTGGTGATGGAACCGCCACTCCCCCTTTCCCACAAATTGGGGCGTTTCCGCCTCACTGAGTGGCGCAAGCGTCGTAAACCTACCTAGGAAAGCAACTGATTAAGTGTTTCACCAGGAGGAACGAACTCGGAGTGAAGAATGTACGAATTTTGTAGATGTTTTCATTAGTTGAGGCGGTGGAGGGTTGGCCTGATCGAGGTTGGTTGTCGATAATAATAATAAGAAGAAGAAGAAATTTTATTCACATCATAAACATATTACATAGGCAGGCCCGCAAAAGCACTGGTGTGCTTTACTTGCAATACTTCACCGGCCTTGCAGCTAGAAAACCCCTCGTAGACCTGCGATTTCTTCAGAGTATCTTCTTTGTAAGCTGTCTGAAGCATTGCAAGAGTCCCCGCCGCCGTTTTCCCTAATATGAAACATAATATAATGGTCGCGCGCTGTTCCTTCAAATCAGACATCGGAAAAAAAACGAGGAATGACTTTGAAGCGCTTGGAAAATTGGGAAAAAAATCACAAAATGCCGCTAAAACTTTAGTAGACGACGCCTATCGGCAAACTGACTCGGAAGGGGTGCCGCTAAACGTTGCTAGCGGCAGAAGCTAGTACCACGAACGGCCCACCCTCCGGAAATTCATTTCGGTTACTTTTGGTTCCCCACTCAAATGAGGTATCTGAACTTTTTTAGATTGAACCCCTTGTTATCGCTCAATAAAGGGAAATTGAAATCCTTTGATCTGGTTTTGTATGCTCTGAGGGGAGGGTCGGGGCTCATTCTGACGTGCTTGAGAGAGAAAGCGCTTTTAGATCGCACTCGCTGCGCCAAAACGAGAGAGAAGAACTGCTGAGGATTTTATGCAGGTCATTGCCTTCAACATAACAACACATACTTGACAAGGAGCGAAAAAAAAAGAGAAAAAAAATGTAATAGAAAAGAGAAATAAAAATTAAGAAAGGGAAATAATGCATTCTGGGAATAGTTTTGCAGAGAGTTAAATGATGCAGAAAAGCTTCCTATATGACTGCGCATGCACAGTGCCGAAGCTCCACTCAACAAACAGTACAAGCAATACAATTTGGTACGTTTTTTTTTTAAACATTTTACAGCTTAATTTTTACATAATCCAAGAAGGCGTGTGCGTGGGACGCCCGTATAAGGAGAAAAAGTAATCTAATGAGAAAAAAAATTGGATGTTCACTAAAATATTATGTTGCTAATGTTTTCGTTCAAAGGAAAGCACATTTTTTTAGTAGTGTTTCGAATGTCTTTGGTACATCATATCTTCTGTCGGCTCTCCGTATTTTGTATTTATAAAGGGTTCAAAGTACTTTGTATTTGGTCTTAAAACATTCTAATAAGTTGAGTTATGTGTCCGTATTTTTTTTTAAATGCCTTATGATTGTCTTTTATCGTCTAAAATGTCATTAATCATCTGAAAAACCATCACGTAAAGGTTTTTAGCTTTATCCAGGTCGAACTATAGCCCAGCAACACAGCCGACGTAACTGAAAATATGCGCAATTTTGTTTCAGCTTTGTGCAATGAAAACTGAGCAACAAATATCAGATACCAGATCTGTTCAAAGGCCTTTCGTGCGTGATTTACATTTTCAGTAAGAAAACGTTCGGGTGTATATACTTTGGATAGTGCGAAGGTAAAGAAGCAACGTGTAGTAGACAGTTACTGATAGCTAGTGAGTGCTTCACGTGGTTCTTTTACAGAATTTTGGTCTGCGTGCAGAAAGCTACTGCCGAAGTCATTGAGTGGAAAAATAGACTGCAGTAACTATCCGCAATACGACGGCAACGGCAGCTGCCGGAACAAACCAGGTGAGTTGAGTGCAGCAAATTTATCATATTAGAAAGGCCTCCAATCACATTGAAACCCGCTTCACACGGTGCTATTTTTAGGACATATGCGGAGCATATCCTACCTAAGTCATTATTATCATCATAATCATCATTACCGCTTTTAATAATGATGGCTATGTCCATACAACGTTCAACTAGCATTTTTACAAAAAAAAAAATTAGCACCCAGTATCGCGCGGGAACACATGCACGAAAATCAATCCAAAAAAGGAACGAAAATTGTAACTTAAAAAAATAGGTTCACACCATTCTTCAAAATTGGACGAGGCCTGGCCGCTATTTGAGACACCCGATATTTTACTGAGGCCACATTTGGAATTTTCATGCACTAAATACGCTTGTTTTTCGAAAATAATTTTTTTTTCATAAAGCGATTTTCGTGCCAATTTTTATGGTTTTTTGCACATGTGTACCAGCATTCAGGGCTGCAACACAGGTGCGAAAAACAATTATTGTAAGGGCACCAGCAAGCGATGCTTACGCTTGCAGGTGCCTTTGAAAGTTTCGTAACATTTTAGCTAAGTTATATTTTTTTTTACAGTGACGAAGGAAAGAGTTTGTCATTATTGTGCAGTCTTGTTTGTGTCAGTCCATTCGGAAATGTTGCCTATCTCGCTGGCAACGTCCTTTTGGTGAAAATAAGTTACTCCGACGTTTAATCAAATAAAATTGAATGCCGTAAAACTGTCTGCTCAATAGGTGGTATTTTCTGGCCGCCATCGCTAACCCTCTTGCTGTTGAGAGCGTGAAAGCGGTGTCATTTCATGCCATCGGGATTAGTAGGCGATAAATAAAGTCCGTTCTGAGGTTCCGGGCATGCGCAGTGACCGAGTTCAGCTGTGGCTTCCAGTGAATAGGCACCTACAGAGGTCGGCCCCAATGAAAGGAAATGTATACCACTTTGCTTCCGGTCCAATCCTAACCTAGGGTGCGCCAACGAGCTGAAGGCAAGGGGAAAGACTGTGAGGGTGTGCGACGGCGTAGTGGACTGCCCAGACTTTTCCGACGAAACATCTTGCGGTGAGTAAAGATCACAACTGCATGCCAAGATACACGGACATTCACATGTACTTACGTGACTGCTTGTCCATTAGTTACCATTGCAACTTCAACAACGGATTAAAACGCGGTGAAACAATGCAGTTTCGTGCTTTTAGGAGAGTAGATTTTTGGGCTAGTTGTTTTAGCAACTTGGAATAAATTTTAACGCTCAAAACACAAGGACACAAATAAGAGAATCAGACACCACAATGCGCTACTAACAACCGATTTTATTACATGAAACGTCACTTATATTGTCAAAGCTGCAAGTGTGTGCCGTTGTTTTATGAGTGCAAGATTCGGGCGAGGCACAGGGAAAAAACTGTGAGGGAGATTAAGAAGGGTTGGGCAGCATGTGTCAGCGTGACCTTAATATTGATCAACTTGACAAGGAACGTGCTTTCCTCAATGACGCGGCCTGGCATCGGGTTGGCTAGTCATGGGGCGATATCAGAAACACGGATGGTATATAAATGACGTTTCATGTAATAAAATCAGTTGTTAGTAGCGCACTGTGGTGTCTGATTCTCGTCTTTGTGTCCTTGTGTTTTGAGCGCTAAAATGTATTCCGTGCTTTTAGCCATGTAAAAATAAACGAAACTTTGTAAGTATTTTTATAATATATTTTGGGACCCTTTCTCTTTGTCAAAGGTCCTGTGTTTTGTTTTGTTCTTAATGTTGGTGCAACCGGAATTTAAACCCGTGCTTAGCTCGGTTTTGGACGCTAAGCCGCCTTATTAAATAGCCGATTTTGGTTAAGGTAAGTGACGTTGGTGCAACCAACCCTTAAAGGGTGACTGCAAAGAAAAAAAGTGTTTTTTTCAACACCCTAATTGGGACAAGCATGTCACAAAACAAATGTTCCGCGAAAAGAATATGTTTTTAGCAATGTTTACGTCACAGGACGTAATTAAGTCGGAGTCAGAACCTCTCCTTATTAGAAACTCCCGCTCTTTCGACCCACGCGGAGCAGAACTACGCCCTGCACTTCACTCTTGGATTTGCTCTTTTTTGTTGACTTGGCTGCTGAGCTGAGCGTCTCGACTTCCGGTGAGATCTGGCAACAACGCACGTTAAACATGGCGCCGGTATTGTTTTGGTTTGATGGTACACGAGAATAGAGTTGTAACGAGAGGCTGCGCTGTTTGCGAGCACAAAGCGAAGACGTGATCGAAGAAGTGCCCCTGTAATGTTCCCGGAAGACGGAAAGTATCATTCGTAATCGTCGTGTGTGCTTGGAGAGCGAAGGGAGTCACAGGGTTCATGAGTGCGCAACCACAAGCCAACGTTCACGACAGCGCTGCGTTGACTTCGGTGATCTCGTTCTGTTTGGTGCAACACGGCGATGCGACAAAGAACTGAAACGTTCGTGGTGTGTGTGGTGCGGTGCTTGGAAGTAGACACCGACACTAACACAGAGCGCAGATTGGTTGTTGTGGGGTTCAGTCCCGTCGTCGTCAGCTGATCCAGTCAAACTGGTCCGGGAGGACGCAGCGAACGTTTTTAAAAGTAAATCTTCCTTCGTTCCGTTTTATAATGTGGAAGATTCCCTACGCATACCGTGAGTAAAAAGCTGCGGGCGTTTTCAACAAAGTTACGTCGTTTTAATTGAACAATGAACTCCGAATTGTTGTCCTAAATCTGCCGTTTTTATGCTTCGTGTTATTGGACTGCGTTAGCACAGCGACGTGTTGCGCCGATCGTGCGGTGTGAATAAATTTGGGCAAGATTTCGTACCTGCCCACAGATGCATGAACTGAGACCATTTTTTACGTAGTGAACATAGTGTTTTTTTATTTTGTGTGTCTAGTCGCGGACGTTAGGTGCACCCGGTGCAAATCTCGACGGCCTCCGGAGCGATATGACGAGAACGTAACTGGGCACGTTTGTCGCTACGAGAACGCCCGATTGCCTCCAACCAAATGGCATTCCTTTCGAAGCGACATAGCTGCTGGAAGGCTCGCTGTCGCGATCACTCACCTGACATCTCCGAAAAGTCGGCATTTGCACGCGCCAGCAAGCAAAAAAAAAAAAGAAAGCACGCTAAGCAAACAAAAAGGAAAACGAAAGAAGCGCGCTATGAAAGACAAAACCCCGCGTCGCTTCCTATCACTAATACCTGCGACAGCTGCTAAACACACACTACTTCACTTCAAGAAGTCTCACTCAAGCACCTGGGTTCAGCACGAAACACTGATCACTTCGGCGAAACGATTAGTCGAGGTAGGCGATACAGGCGGGAGCAGAGACTTCGGCGGGTATGAAAAATGGCGAAGCTTTTGTTTGTTATGGTATGAATCCAAACGGAAGTGCCCGTCTTGTAAACCTTTTGTAAAGAATAATAACTCTCATCACATAGGTTATTCTTTAAACGTAAAAATATGCCGCTCAAAAGGAAATTGCAACATATAACAAAGGTTTAACAACCAAGATCTAAGCTGTCAATCAAACTCTTAGCCAATGAGAAGTATAGCAGCCGATTGGGATTGACGTCACGAAATCCCAACTTCGTGGCGCGCGATTTAAAACGGACTAAATAGCCGCTAACTAAAATCAGTCTCACACAATAAATATTGCTGTAAATTTTTTTTTCTCGCGGAAAAATTGTTTTTTGACATGCTTATCCCAATTAGGCTGTTAAAAAAAAAAACCTTTTGCTTTGCAGTTACCCTTTAAGGCGCGCTCACACACTTGCGACTCCTTGGAACAGAGAGCCTTAAAACCTCTAAAAATCTCTTAGGACGAGAGAACACACTGACACACTGGCGCCATCTATGCGGTGACCCTGGAACTACTTTTCATTAGAGCGAAGGTTTGGCGCCATTTGCGAGGCCAAATGTACCTACTACTTATGATAAATGTTCGTTTATAACATTGACATAAGTTTCTCAAGCCAAGAAAGAAAGAATGATGCGCGAAAGAAATAGAAAATATACTGGACCGCCAAGTGTTCCATTGCTACCCGATAGGTGGTGCCAGTGTGCCCTTTCGTCGTAAGAGATTTTAAGAGGTTTCAAGGCATTCGGTACTAAGAAGTCGCAAGTGTGTGAACAGGGCTTTAGGGGTGAACGGAGTGCAGGAGGCGCGAACCCCCATTAGAAGGATATATTCCACTAGGGTCTAGAACATTTCGGGGGAGGTCTTTTCTGTGTAGGACGTTTCGGTGCGGACTTTTCGGTGCACGAACAATTCGGTGTACAGGCCTTTTGGCATACGGAAGTTTCGGTGCATGGACTTTTTGGTGTACGGACTTTTTGGTGTATATCCTTTAAAATCCTGGTTATCGTTTGATTGTCTCGTATCTGAACGTACGTCGCATATTTTAGTACTTATGTTGCTTATACTTACATCTTCATACAATACTTATGTTGTCCCTCGCTATGAATAACTTTCATTATTGCCTCTACAAATAGCAATTATTTTAGTTGCTATGTTTATTAATCGAATGACTAAGAGATTATCTTCGGCTTACTTGAACCCGCTCGCCACTCTGTTTCTACTATATATAAGTGGGGACCTTTTTATGCCATCCTTCTGCCTAACCTAAACTAAAGCTAACAGAATCTTATCCCTTAAATTGCATTATTGCCTGTCGCTAAGAAAACACGTGGCAGTTTTAAAAAAAAATGTATCGATTGTAAAATGTATAACCTGTATGTTTAGCCTCTCAAAATGACGGCCTACACAACTGCATTAAGATATCTTTCGCTGTGTTAAAATGACTGAATATATCACTGCTACATCAGAGACGCAATTAATTTTATTTGTTGAAGTTTATATTTATTATATTTTTTATAATGGACAAAACATACAGCTCAATTCAAACAAATATGCAATCCCTATCGGTACGTACGACTCGTACCTTTCATGCATCAAAATATTAAAGCTTACAAAGGTCTCCAATGTCCACTGGAGGTTTAATTATTCATTTGCAAACACATATCATATTTACACCGAAATGTACGTGCACCGAAACGTGCGTGCACCGAAACGTCCATGCACTTAAAAGACCGCACCGAAAGGTCTTCCACATATATCTCAGGATCCCAGTCCTCTAAATGTCTTCTTCCAGCGGGACCCTTCCTTCCCTTTTCTTCTCGCGTCGTACGAGGGAATGTTGGAGATGGTTCTTCATGCTCGTTATGATAGCAGTTCAAATGTCTTGAAGAAAAATTGCCATCCGATATTAGAGTTTTTGCTGTTCTTGTTTGCTTTAGTTCAACAGGAGTAAGGCACTGTGTAAGAGTATACATTTTTTCCTACTCAATTTGTATTCAGATCGTTGTGGTCCGGGGCTACTCCACTGTGGAGACAGGCAATGCATCGACATAACACAAAGGTGCGACTCAAGGCTGGACTGCACGAATGGAGCCGATGAACAGAACTGCTGTAAGTACAACCTTTTATTTATTTATTTATTACTTTAAAGCGATAGTGTTAAGGAGCTCGCGTCACAGAAAAGCCGGTGTCAGCAGCAGCGGGATGGGAAAATCTTATTGTTCAATGGGATCGTGACGTCACAGCCACAGGCCTCGCAGTCATATTCGTAGCAGGATGGATGTCTCAGGTTAAAGAGTGTGCCATGTGTATATGTCTTGGTTGGCAGCTGCCTCCAAGACACTGCTTCTTCCCTGGATAGCTTCGGTTGGGGTGGTGGATAGACCCTTCTTCTGATTCGGTAGTATTCTAGTACTTCTGCACTTTTGGGGACGCCTTCATCCGGGCTCAACAGGGCTCGACCGATCGGCAGGGAGACCCGGAGAGTATAATCTCGAGCCAAGGCGCGGGCCGCCTTATTTCTCGCCAGGTCCTCGTGCCCGGGTCCCAGGCTATCTGGACTTCCAGAAGCTCTTTGTTTCTTGTCAGGATCTGGAGAACCGCTGCTGCCACTGTCCCCCGCTGGAAAGTTCTGCATGCTGCCTGTGAGTCCGTGATGACTATGAGGCGTTCCCTGCTCATCGTAGCCACCAAAGCGGTGGCTGTTTCTTCAGCCGCTCTTGTCTCTTGGGTCCTGACCGTCGCTGCTGCCACGTCTTCTCCGCTGCCGTCCACCGCGCAGACTGCATATGCTCCTTTCCCTGCATATTTGACTGCATCGGTTAATCTTGTGGACTCCGCTTTCCCTCGTATCGTTTCCTGAAAGCTTCCACCATTGCTCTCCTCCACTCCCTGTGACGTTTCGGATGCATATTTCTCGGGATGTGTGCCACCCTTATCTTGTTTCTCAGGTCCAACTGGATCCTCTCTTTTCCTCTTTTCTCCCCCTCGGTCCAATAGCCTAGCCTTTCCAGCGTGGCTATGCCCGCAGCCGTGAGGTTCAGTCTTTCCAGCTGGTTTGTTCTGTGGTCCTCCAACATTTCCTCCCACAAGTTGTAGACCCCAAGTTGCATGACCCTCTCCGTCAAGGTTTTTGGAGGTAGCCCCAATGTCAGCTTGTAGGTCTTTCTGATGAGCCTGTTGATCTTCTCCTTTTCGCTTTTTCGAAGCCTCAGGTACGGAGTTCCATCTGTTATCGTAATGACCACCAAGGCTTGCACCAGTCTCAGTGAGTTCTGCTCCTTGAGTCCGTGCTGGCGGTTGGCCACCCTCCTCACTAGGTGTGTGACTTGGGAGCCCGTCTCTTGTTGCCGCTGCACTGCGGTTGTTCCCGCTCCATCTTCTTGTAAATTCAGCCACAGGATCCAGATCGTATGGACCTTTGGGATGGTGACTCCGTTGAGGGTCAGCTCCGGGTCCTGCTCCTCCGGTGGTGGCCTCCCTCTTGTTCGTTTCTTCAGGATTAGCAGCTCTAACTTGTCCGGGGCTCACGCCAGACCGCAGTCTCTCAGGTATGCTTCATTCCTGTACACCACCTCCTGCAAGGCGTCCTGCTTGGTTCCTGCTTAGCCGGCCGTCGTCCACACCGTCAAATCATCGGCAGAGATGGCGTGATTGATTTCTTCAATGCCCTTCAGCCTCTCCGGTAGGCCCCTCATCACAAGGTTGAAGAGGAGTGGTGAAACCACTGACACTCGAGGTGTCAATCTTTGCGGGATCTTCAACTTCTTCGTCTTTGAAACTCTGTTATACACCGACGCTGAGCGTAGAGAACACAACGTAGCGCAGAACGCGTGCCTTTCATTGGCCGGCGATTTGGAACTCAATATCTGCGAGCAATCAGCATCTGTGTCCACTGCGCTACGCCACGTTTAATACGCTCGACGTCGGAGTATAACAGAGCCTTTAGGCTACCAAGTCCTAACGTCGCCGTCCGGTCCGCAAGGGAGTGTGGTACATAATTGTAGGCCTTCTCTCTAGAGCCAGTCTCTTGTAGGCTCCTCAGCGCCGCCGCGTGGGAAACTTTATCAAAGACGTCCTTCGCATCTAGGGTTAGGATGGTGCTCTTGCTTCTAGGGCTGAGGTTGTCGATGACTTCCTCCTACAACTGCAGGAAGACAGTTTGCGTCAACAGCAGTGTTGGGAAGTACTTTAAGTACATTGTGCTTAAAGTACTACTTCAAGTAGGTTTGAAAAACTTGTACTTTACTTGAAGTACATTCTATGAGTGTGTACTTGTACTTTACTGAAAGTATTTTTTCTGGTACTTTCAGAAGAAAGTACAACTCCCGACTTCAAATTACATTCCCCGAATTCGTTTTTGTTAAACTTTTATCGCAAAATGATGCCTTGTCAACTCTGAAGAAAAACTGGGAGGGATATTCTACTCTCACCAGAAGCGTGAGCAAACGACGCATCGCTCTGTTTGTTCTGGGAGCGTCTTTCCCGTAGCTTTTTAAACTCTCGCTACTTATCGATCGGTCAGCGCAGGCGAGGAAGTCTAAGGTATTAGGAGTGCAAAATTAATCATAATCTAGCACCTGAGACTGTGGTGTGGAAAAATTAAACTTTCAAGACGAAGAAATAGACAACCGAAGAGAAGGTCACAATGTTTTGAGACATTCTCTTTTGTCTTTTCCTCTGACTTGAAAGTTCCTTAATTTTTTTCACCCCAATCTCGTGTGTCACATTATGATTAATTATCACCAACTGACTTGCAGACTCACTGTTTTTTTTGTTTTTTTTGAGGATTGAGGATTTTTTGCGGAAGCAACGGGGCTGACGTCCTGCTCTCTCCTGCTACAATTAATACCCGTGGGTGCAACAATCTAGTGCAAGCGGCGCCAAAATCAGAAGAGGGACTTATGAATTTAGCCCCATTCCTGCTTTGTGGCCACTTGAGTTTATCAAGTATTTGCCGCTGTTTTTGAAAATAGGCAGTGCATACCAGTTAAAAATATCACTGTATAGGGGAATGAAATGGCATCATTAAAGATTGTGTTAAAATACTTGTAATTTACTTTGGAAGTACATTGTATTTATAGTACTTTACTTCAAATACATTGCACGCAGTGTACTTACTACTTTACTTGAAGTACATCATGTCTCATTTACTTTGACTTTACTTGAAGTACCTTTTAGATGTACTTTACCCAACACTGGTCAACAGATGGGGTTGGAAGCCGTACATGGTACTTGTGAAGTGGCCTCTCTCCTCCAGATGGTGCGCCAGTCTGTAATGCACCATATGTTCGACCAACTTCCTCACGCAGGATGTCAGAGTTATCGGTCTCAGATTGTGGATGTCTATCGTCTTTCCAGGTTTGGGTATCATCGTCACACCTGCATGTTTCCAGATGGACGAAATCCTCCCAGAATACCAGCTTTCGTTTACATGTTTTAGTAGGCAGTCGACCATCTTGCCATCCAGGTTTCTGAGTCTTGTTTTTGATTGTATTCCGTCCTGGTGCCGTGTTTCTCACCAGCCCTCCCAGAGCAGCCTGCATCTCAACTCTGGTGAAGGGTTCTTCCAGCTCTGCGTTGTCTTCTTCGTCGTAACCTGGTTAGGAGGTCGTGAATTGTAGAGGGTACTCACCGAAGATTTTTTTCACCACCTTCAGTATCTCCTCATTCTTGCCCGGGAAGTTGTGGATAAGTTGCTGCATCTGCTGTTGCGAGGTTGCATTGGGCTCCGCCCTGTTCAGCAGGGAACCGAGTTTTGCCCGGGTTCGCTTTTTGCTCAAGGTGTCCGGCAGCTAATCGCGCACTTTGTTCCAGTTTTGCCTCCCCAGTCGTCTGGCGTACTCCTCCGCCTGCTTGTGATCTGTGCGATCTTGGCCTTGAGTTTCTGATTTATTTTCTGCCGCTTCCATCTTCTCAGAAGCCCTTGCCTCACCTCCCGCAGGTGAAGCAGGTGAGGATCCACCTCTGGGTTTTCTGTCGTGAGCTGGATTATCTTCGTGTGCTTGATCACGGCTCCAATCACTTTCTGGGTCTACTCCTCGACGTCTTAGCTCACCGGCGACCTCCCCTTCCGAAAGGCCGGCCATTCTGTGATCTTGCCGTCGTTGCCGTCATTCGGTGCACTTGCATCATGTTGGTTGCGCACTTACTGTTGATCAGGTGTCCCCTCCGTCTTCTCGCCCTTCTCTCCTGCACCTTATGGCACTGGCTCGGGGGCAGTCATTCGTGCTTCTGGGACAGGGAGACCGACGTCCGCTGGGGCATCCGACCCTACGCCCTTTAAAGGGCAACTCCGGCCAAAACTCAAAATGAAATAAATTACTGGTATCGTTGTAGTGACACAAAATACGACCCCAGCCAAAAAATTACGTCCGGGCGACGCCGCGTTCTCAACTAATGCCGATAATAAAAATGCGACCCGCCGCGAGCCGCTGCTCCTTAGCGGGCGGCCAGCGGGTTGCCGATCACTAAAGCAACATTGGGCGGTGACGTCACTACCGTTCTCTTTTTTTCCTCCCGTCCGGACGGGCGCACCTGTTGCGCGCGCTTCGCGCTTCTTTGTGCCGCTACCACCGCTACTTCGGCTTGTGATTGCGTGTTTAGTCGTTGCTTTTATCTGTAGCCCGTGTAGCTTCGGTATAGCCTTTTGTTTATTTGCTTGTGAGGACTTCAAGACTCGTTTTAGCGAGCAACTTGCTGCGCCCAAGTCTGCCCAGCTGTTCTTTGGAAGATGCCTAGTACAACTTGTAGCGCTGTGGGCTGCTCAAACTAGGGAGCCTTCATGTGCGCTAGCTCAAACAACCCGCTGCGCAACCCGGAGGTGCTTTTTCATAAGTTTCCAACGGATCGGAAATTGGAGAAGGTGTGGGTGAACGTTTGACGAGTGGACTTTGGAAAGCCTTAGACGCCGACCCCCAGATCGAAGCTCTGCTCCGATCATTTTTCGCCGGAGAGTTACGAACGAAACCTACGGGTGTTGATTGCTTGCGGCTTATGTGGTAAATTAGTGTCGCAGCTTACAAGTTCGGCTTTTACGCGCCTGAGAGAAGAAGAACAAAAAACAGACGTGTACAGCCCAGCACACGTCTGTTCGGGCGCCGCGGCCCGCGCCGGAGAGCCTCAAAGCTTCGTGTCTGGGAATGACCCGCAGCGCGAAAGCGAGAGGGCCCCCAGTACTCTACGTCACTGGCAGCGCAGCGTAGAGCAACGCCGCTCCATCCACGGAGCCCCAATGACAATTTAGGCCTAGCGACGAGTACGGGGGACAACACACAGAGCGACAGCCGCGAGTACGGCACCGAACGAGTTCACTCGTTTTCCAGTCGCTAGCTTTTGGGTATACAAGCGACGAGTACGGCATAGTGCACGCACAGCGGCGGCCGCCGAGTGCGGCACCGAACGAGTTGACGGGTTTTCCAGTCGCTAGCTTTTGGGTTTACGCACTAACTCTTGCTACATGTGCTGGATAACTACCACGTATGCAGAATTAAAACAAAATCAGCTTACCTTGTATCTTTAGACGGCTAGCGCAAAAGAGGTAGGTGCCGCTTGGCCTGCGTACTCGTTGAACGAGAACGATCCTGACGTCACGTCCACGATTTCCAGTGTTGCCGGGGCCTCGAGCAGCTCGTTCCGGTTTTGTCGGCCGCGCCCCAAACAGAACTTTGAGGCGTCGATATCTTTAAAACTACGCACGATAACGAGAAAAAATTACACCTTGCAATTCAGGGACGCTGGCTGCACTAAAAACAGTCATAATCCCAAAATCGAAAGTATGGACCGGAGTTGCCCTTTAAGCACGAAACACATGCGCGTCCAAACTGTCGATACGACATGCGAACTACCGGAACGACGTTCGGGGGCGAGGGGTTTCGTCGCACCGGAGCGTAGGGCGGGGGCTCTGTCCGGCGCAGGCATGCGACCAACTTGCCAGATATTCGCCGCACTGCTGTCCCATTTTCGGAGGGCCGCAGCCAATGGCAGCACGGATGACGCGAACGTCATGTTGTCACGTGACTTTCGGACCGATTGGGAAGTGGAGCTACGTGGCCTAGCCGGCCTTGGCCCGGGGAAGCGAATGTGGCGGTGCGCGATGCGTCACGCGAGTCGTCGTTGTGAAGGAAACGGACGCCATCGAGTTTTCCCGCCCGCACAAAACGAGCTGCTGATTTCGCACGCCAAAGCAAGCCGGCTTTCTGGGACCGATCGAGACCGTCGAAAGCCGAATCTACTCCGTTTCACCTTACGAAAGACAGCGGCGGACGCTACGAGCCATTCCAATGTCGTGTGAGTGTCACGTGAACTTCAGGATGAGGGACGAAGCAATGCGCGGGGTACGTAGTCACGTGATTATTACGCAGTGCTCGCTTCGCTGGGATGGCTCCTAAGTGTTCAGTAACCTCACGTAAAATCTTCACACACGCACACTTTAGTAGAATGTAATAAAAATATTGTGTTTGTTTTAAACTCAGAAAAACCAAGAAGGGCGAGGGGAGTATTTTAGGTATCTAGGCTGGGTGGCGCGTGCTACCACCCGTTATAAATACAGCCATTACCATCCATCCATCCATCCAAAAGAGGGATACCTGAAACTGAATTTTCCGATAGATCTTTACGAAATTTCTTCGAACAGTGGAACGACACATATTAGTGCAACAGCGTCGAAGTCTTGTGCGTTGTGTGTTCGTTAATTCCAAACTCTCCTGAACGTAGTCTTGCCAAATACGTGCGTCCTAAGCGTATTTCAATGTCGGGTCCAAATTCCTTTTGTTAGTAAATACGACTAATTTTGTGTAAAGCAAGGTTGACCCTACTCCTCCCAAAACACAAACGTTTTTTCGACCAGTGTTCCGGTAACGAACGGCCACCTTTGGTGAGGGTTCCTATGACCAAGTGACCGAGATCCAGAATACCGCTGTGACCAGTTGTCATGTGACAAGATTTCCGGTGACGAGTGGGCCGGTTGCCGTTTTCCATACTCCCAGCAAAGGCCTGAATTAGTTTTAGGTTGAAGGTCCAGGTATTGTATTTATCCGTCCCTTAGCCTTTCTAAGGAACTCGGTACAACAAAACAAAACATCCTCGACGCTCCTCCTTACTGGAACTTTGTTAGGGTTCCGGATAGATTCAAAGATGTGCAAACCTATAAATTTCAGATAGATTTCAGAAAGAGCAGGGACTACCGCGGAACCGATACGCACACCTTGTTCATAAACTTCGGACTATCATGTTTCACTACCATTGAGTCAAGGTACTTCACTAAAAGCCTCATAAACTCAAGGACTGAAATACTCGACCGTGACAAGAAACTGATCAAATGTTCTTCCAAGAACTGCTTCCCCTAGCCAGTAAGGTGTCGTGTTCAAGGGAGTAATACCGATATGCCCAATGAAAACACTTGAAATTTTGTTAATGAGTGAAAGGGTTGTTAATCATTCACTAGAATCAAGGGAGCACCGCAAGGACAAAGTTCTTGTATCCAAACTAGCAACAGCGTTCTGTAGAAAGGAAGAAAGCAACTTCTGCCATGTGCCATTTTCATTTACGACCACCCGGAGGGTAATATCCACCTTGCGGTCTTTTAGAAAAAAACTTAATCCCAGACGTATCTTTTGAGACTTCATTTGTCTTGGTGGCTAGTGAAGTAAAATCGGCGTCCTTCAAATCTTTCACAATTTCTCCTTAGATTGCTTCAAACTGACGTCGAAAGGCCGAACTAACCCTGAAATGGCTATATCAGATTTCCTTCAAAAAATTCACCTTCGGCGTACCCGAAAACATGCCTGACTTATCTGTTTCCACAAGTACGACTGCTATTTCCTCTTACTCTTTCTTGGACGAACAAATTTGTTCCGGTGTGGAATGAGGTTGTAGTTTTCGCTTAACAAGAGTTTTAGAGGTAGAAGAGGAGGTGTTCGTCGCGAAGTCTTTTGTGTCTTTATAGTGATCTCTTAGGGTTCAGTAGTGGAAACAGGGTTTTTGGCGTTTTCTCTTTTTTTTTTGCTTGGCCTCAGTGCCTTTTTAAGCAGTTTTTGGAAAATAAATTCTTCAGCTGTGTTTTAGACCTTTTAGTGTATGTGCCGTTTTTACAAGCAGTCTTGGGGGGTTTGTCGTGGTTAAAGAGAGACTTTCGTCCCCTGAGGCCTCAATTTTTCTTATTCAAGGGCAGCTTTAAATCGGGATTTTTCGTTGTTTTTTTTTTTCTCGATTTTGCTGAAATAGGTTTGGGGGTCAGTTTTATTCGCGTTTCGATATTTCCCGAAAACGCAGAACCCCTCACTCATTCGAAACTTTTGTGTGCGTTGGTGTGCACGGTTGCTGTGGAGCGGTTTATGTCGAACTTTCTTAAATAATATACATACGTATCTAGTCTGTTGGCAAGTGAACGAGTGAGCCTCGTTCGTGAACAGTGCGCAAATTAGTGGTGCATGCGGGATAATTTTGTTCAGCTTTTTTTTTCTTAAGCGGCAGCCCGGCGATTTTTTAGCTACCGAAACTGAACACATTTTAGGAATACCTAGGCTTTGCTTTTTCCGGCATGCTACTTATTAGTATATCTAAATTCAAAATAGCTATTCAGAAAGCGGCAAATGAATGTGTTGCCAACATTGAACTTTTCCCGCGCTTTCCAGTGCGGGGACGTTACATGTTGTAGAACTTGCAAGTCATGCAGGCAGTCTATGAAACAGTATACACTCTAAAAAAATCCCGTGAGTCTGCTTTCCCGCACAACACTCGGAGAGCTAATCACCGCAACCTACGGAGGCAGCTCAGCGAATGACGATTCTGAAACATGTGTTAAAAAACGCAGTCTGAGTTGTGACATTAAGTAATGTAAGCGTGACGTTTTGCAGTGCTTAAGGTCACAACTCAGACTGCGTTTTTTGGTCTAAATATATGTTTCGGCATTGTCATTCGCTGAGCTGCCTCCGTAAGTTGCGGTGATTTGCTCTCCAAGTGTTGTGCGTGAAATAGATGCACAAACTTGTTTTAGAGTGTATTGCGCGTGTTTGGTTTGTTTTGCTGGTGTGAGCCTAACCAGCATTCATTTCACACCATCAGACGCCATGTAACCCGTCGAGAACAATCTGTACCGCCGCCATATTGTTCCAAATTACATCTGACGTCGAGTTTTTAGTGTTGTAGTAGGGCCACTCTGCAGCCTCTCAGACCGAATTTCAAAATTCAATAACTTTGCGAAGCAATTTACGAAGACTTATAATTTGGGTTAATGGTTCAGATAATTTGTTGAATAAATTTTGAGGCAAATTGTTCACGATCAAAATTTCGCTGGCCTTAGGAGCTTTAAGTTCCCAAGATGAAAAATGCGCTAATTGGTCGCCTTAACTTTTTAGTGACGCTCGCATCGAATTCAGAGGCCGTGAGCACGTCACCCCTGCTGCACCCGCACCAAGGATACCTGATGGCCAATGAAAAGGGACAGTACAAGAAGATCTGCATGGACGACTTCAACTCGACGCTTCCCCTGTTTCGCCGCGACGTCATACTCAAAAATCTGGCGACAACAGCGTGTTCCATACTCAACCTGGGGTAGGTAGTACCTTCCGTTCGTTGTTACGATAGCGATTACAGTGTTCAGTTGTAGGTGTTTACTGTCCCGCAAACTCATGCACATTGTCGGCGGACAGTTTGTATAGTAAGCCTTTGTGTGTGCATATGTGCGTGTCTGTGTGTGTGAGATTAGAAATAAAAACAACACATAAAAACGGGCTAGAATCTCGAGGTAAAGTTTCTTCCTAATACATTATTATTTTTAAAGATTAAAGAAGACTTAGTGGATGTCTCTGAAACGTGCTTGGCAACTAAAGCTTCGATAGACCGATCTCACCGCAAGTTTCATTACGCCACCACTGCCGCCATCCATCGTGGTAACTGTAGCCTTTCTGCACGTGCGACGATCTCGCTGGCAGCACGAGCTGTCTCGTGAACTGGCGCCTGCCTTCTATGAACTACAGTTATGGCTGCGTGACGCATGCGTGGAACGCTTATAGTCGGTGACAAGTTAAGGGTGGTCGCCTTCTCTCCAGCGTTCACTCTGCCAAAGTGCAAAGAGGAAGAAGGAGCTTCCACTTCATCCTTAACCTGTCACGGACTAGATCAGCCTATTGTAGCAGGTAAAAAGAACCTGGTATTCTGTTTTTTATACAAAAACAAAACAAAACGGGAGCCCCGAAAGCAACAGAAAAGTCGCTTCAAAATTTTAATTTCAAGAAAAATAGCTGGATACGCCTTCAAAATGATTTGTCGAATATGCGTTTGGTGACAGGCCGTCGGTATTTTTGTCGGATAGTGTGCTAGAAAGGACAGAACGCAAGGTTTCTATGTGTCTTCTACTGCAGCGCAGCAGCCACGCAACTTAGTCGCACCCTATAACCGTTCCAGGCCGCCTTCGAGAATGGAGTTGCACAGGGATGGGAACAGCAGTGACAGTTACCTGCAGCTGCTGGATCCCCAGTCCCCGGGACTAAGGTGAGGTGGCGCAACGACGCAAACAAGAGCGAAAATGGGAAACAAACTCTGTCTCTTTTTGCAGGTTTTCATCGGCACACTGCCAGACAAAGCTGGTGGTTTATCTGCAGTGCAGCCTCCAAGGTACCGTTTTACTTAATATCAAAATAGGATCATCAAATAGCAAAAAAAAAAAAAAATCAAATGGTTAATTAATTTTTAATTTATTGTTTTAGCCTCCAATTATAACGTGTAACAATGGTATCTTGGGAGATACTTACCACATCCTAATCTTATGGCGAATTCCACGGGTCGTTTTGGAGCGCGCAGGGATCGACATTTCTAGAGTGCAACTATTTCACATGGCGATCGGGATCGAGACGGACGTGTTCCACTCATCGGTTTGGATCAGCTCCCGCTCGAGATCTCGATCCGATTCCGGATCCGAAAAAGTCGCTCTGCCGATTTTGGCGGATTCGACCAGAAGCTCGCCTGGCTCGCCTTCGGCGTGCACACGTGACTTTCTTTCTCGCCGGGCATCTCGCCGCGGAAAAATTCGTAATGGCCGCTCGCGAAGTGCCGCCCCTTTAGTGCTGCTGCTGCTTGATGGCAATTCGTCGTCAAGTTGCTGGAGCTGCTCATCCAGCAGCAGCGGCTCGAGTATAGTAGCGACGACGAGGATTGCTGATACGTCCCGCGTGAATCCGACTGCTATTTCGGAACTCCGCAGAAGAGCCTGAAAATCGAGACGTACTTGGACAGCGTTCACGAGTATTCCGATGAAGAGGCAAGTGAGCTACGCGGCTAAGTTGATGCATATCGCTTATCGACAGGCATCCTTCGCACCATGATTAACTTGGTTCGTGCGTTGAACACGTGTAGTTAGCGCCGCGATTGCGAAACCATGTGCTTGGAAATCTGGGACCGCGGGAAGGGAATTGCCTGGAAGGTGAATGACGGAAATGCATCCAGCGATCCCGGAGGAGTGGTCATGTTCTCCTGGGGATCCGGAGGCGGAGCGACTCCGTTCGGATCACGTGCTCCATCTCGGATCTGGTCTACTGATCCCGGCGCCCTGCAAAACGACCAATGGAATAGGTGAGCGGCGTTTGACAACTTCCGGTTCCTTAGGAAATTTTGTTTACCTGTTTTCAAACGACGACGATGATCCGTAAACCTGTCTATGCAGGGTTCTGAAAACTACAGTCTGCAGGTTTCAGAACATGCTTGCACAGGCTTGCAGCTCATTGTCGTCGTTTGTCAATAGTAAAACATAATTTGCCAAGGAACCGGAAGTTCCCAAACGCCGCTCACTCATTGCCATAGGACGATTGGTAGTTTGATCGTCCAATCAACGAAATAATCTGTGAGTGCCGCTTGTAGCAGTGACCCCAAATGCGTATACTATGTATTTCCTAGTCAGCCTATGAAGCGCGTATACCAAGTAGATTATGACCACGGCGACACAGATTGCGGCATGAGCCGATAAAACGGCCAAAGAAAAGCCCTTCCTTCGTAGCTAGCCCAGAAAAGCTTATTACGTTCTTTAATAGGTGGCACAAAAGATGGTCAGAATCGCATTTCTTAAGCTGTCAGTCACCATCAAGGTCACGTTGCATGCGAAATTAAAGAAAGGCAAACCACGGCCTTCACATTAATCTGAAACATGTTGATATGCAAATAAAACCATGACGCCACAAAAAAGAAGCTTAAATAAATGGCCCTACTAATTACTCGTGTGACATTATGTCCTGCGTGTGCTTAGTTTTCGCGAGCCAATAATTCGAGGGCAGACGAAAATCCACGTCGTCAATTCAGAATTGGAATTTTCGGTCAAACGCGCCAAGTTTAGGTATCCAGAATTCAAAGTGCAGAAATTCAAAATCCAGGTGAAGCTGAGTTTCTGTTTCAAAGACCTGTTCCCTCTGACACGCCGAAACTTTTTTTTTTTCATTGATTGGCGACTGAATTGGGTTTCGAAAAGACCGCACAATACATTTTTCAAACTAGAGTCGTTTAACTTCTTTTTTTAGCCATATATAAAGTCTAAACATATGAAACCGACGCCAGGAGTTTAAGTATGGCGGGTCCCGAAAAAGGTAGGGCCGTTGGGTGGTGTTCCCCTCCCCGTGCTCCCCGTGCGCACAAGAAAGCCTATTAAATGCGCATTTTTTTCCGTTTGTGACTTTCTTTTTTAAATTTTCTTAAGCAACAAATGCGGGTGTTTCGACTTAATCGTCACAATGTTGATGTCGTTCACATTGTCGGTTGTTCCTGTGTCATCCAGTTGATTAAGACCTCACAACAATCTGCACGTGTCTTTTGGAAAGCGTTTGATTGGAAAACTAACTGCCTGGATGTTAGCGGTGCTTGCCCCAGCCCCGATCTGACTGACGTCTTGCAAAGCTTATTGTAAGGAAAACAGTGTTACTTTCAGAATGCGGGAAGTCTTCGGCCACGCCCCTCAGAACGCCACGGCCATGTACACGTCGAAACCCGGCCGGCACGGCGACTGGCCCTGGCATGTCATGTTGCTCCAAGACAACAAGCATGTCTGCGACGGCACCTTGATCAGCAACAAATGGGTGCTCACCTCCAGCTCCTGTTTCAGAGGGTGAGTGCAACACTGACACGAGGAATGGCACCGACTTTTGTCCAACCTGAGGCTCGACTATTTCGGCGAACCTTCAACGAAATCCGACAAAGTTCGACTTATGAGCGGTGCTGCCTGGCACACACACACGCACACCCATAGGCGCACGCACGCACACACAAATTATATTTCGAGCAAAATCGTTTGTGCAGTGGTTTATTTTATATTTCATAAAATGAAAAGCGTTGTTTCCACAATATGAAAGCAAACATGTACTTGTAATGCTTTAGTTAGCTTATTAATTTGAAACAATGAACAATACACCCTCCAAAAATCGCATGTACCCCTCCTTCGCAAGGTGGCGTCAGCTGGTTCCCAATTTCTGTGCATGCGCACAATAGCTGAGCTTTAGTTGAACTTCTTGTTGAACTTGGAGTTAAAAGGTGGAAAAAGTCAAACCTGGTCGAACTCGAACTTTGGTAGGTTCGCGCCATCCCTAACAGACACTTGAGAGTGCTAGGAAGGTAATGACCAGAGAACACCAAATGAACGGGACGAGGGTTTCTCTGCGTTGTCTGTCGTCCGCCTCTTTTCGAGTTTTGAAGGAGTCGTGACACGAGCGTGAAGAAGTTCGGTATTATTGTTCACAATTTTGGGGCTATGTAGTCACAAGAAAAAAACGGCAGGAGGTCCTTCAGTCCTCCGGCACCAACTTACCAGAGTTCGGCTCACCCAGGCACAACATACCAAGTCACTGGGCTGTGGACGCATGCGAGGTGTCCGAGATTCCGCGGTCATTGCGCATGCTCAGAACGCCTTCTACAACCCAGTACACAATTTATTGATGACTTCTTAAAAGGGCCTGGCGAGGGCGGTCCGTAGTCGATGAGACTTGAAGGCCCAAAACCCAAAAATTAATGAGAATTAAAGCGGTACGGAAACGAAATGATGTGGCCGCGAGCTCTCTACCTCTCGCCTCAAAATTGGCCAGCCAGAAGCGCAATGCGTATGCGCTCGTAACGTCTAGGTGCCTTTCATGGCGAAGGGTACCGTATTAGCGAGCGTTGCCGCTTTGTGGCGTCAACGCGTGACAATCTCGGTTAGTAGTAATATCCGAAGAGTCTACGCCACCTAACCTATACATAGCTTGCCCGTTATGACATTCGCGGCCATGCTGTTTTTTTATGTCCGTGAGCGTTCTGTTTACCCTGTTAGTTTCACACCGCAGAAGTAGGAGCTCGAGGGAACCAGTACGTAGAAATAACCGTCAGTGCCTAGCAATGGCGACACCTGCAAGCTATGTATATAAGGTATTCACTGGGTGCCATATTTGAGCGCTTTATTCACAGCGCATCCGAGGGGGAGTGGTGTGGTTGGCCTGGCAGAAATCCCTGATAATCAGACCAAGCTCCTACCTATCACCTGCTAAGAACGGTGATCTTGATGGTGTGGAATGCACGGGGCGATTCCGTTCAAGCCCGAGTGGCCTATATATTTACGCCTATACATTTCCTACGTCAATAAACTGGACAAAATATCAAATATAAAAACATACTAACGAAAAAATGAGATCGTCTCACGCGACCAAACATCGCGACACGCCCCCTATGTTATCTAAAAAAAGAGGTCGTGCCGCGATATTTGGTCGCGTGTTTAATAACGACAAGCATGATTGTAATTTTGGATTTTCTAGGATGATTAGGGCGCATAGAATGAGTTCTCGCCATAAAAAGACAATATAAAAATCCACTTCAAAGGCCCCCTTAGAGGTTCCATGAACTCTCTAACACACTTATTTAAGTGCCAAGGGTAGGGCTTCAATGCCACAAATTAAACTTTCCGCGAAAAGACAACACAAAAATTGGCGAAATATTTACGTCGCGGGACATTTTTGACATCCCGAAACATAGATTTCTCTTTGAGGGTCAACGTCTTCAAATACAGCATGCAGCGGAGCCCCTCCTAACACAAAATCTGTCTCACGGCGTCAATAACGCGGTAACTTTTTTTTTTTTTTTTTTTAGTGTGGGGGGTTTAGTGCTTTTTCAAAAGTCGCATAGCCAAGAAGGACATGCTCATCAGAATCACAACAAAACACAGCTACATAACATCTCTGAAATAATTTAGAAAACATGAAGCTCGCCAAACCAATGAACGACCACATGGTTTGTTCGCGTCCTCAAATAATTCTCCAACTGTAATCGGCAGCTCAAAATAGCCCGCAATGTAGAATCAGTGATAGACGAGCGCTGCTTGTCCTTCCAGCCCCGACAACCACAACTGGGCAGTCCGTCTGGGCTCAGTGCGCAAGATGTCCGCCTCCCCGTTCGACGTGTACCTGAGGGCCATCCAGATCATCCATTCGCCGATGGTAAATGCTCAGCTTTCTTTGGTCCGTCTGGAAACGGAGGTCGAGGAATCCCACTACGTCAGGCCGTCCTGTCTTCCTGCGCCGAACCAGAGGACATCCGTCGGTGAAACGTGCGTCACCTTGGGATACGACCTGAAAGGCGAGTACTCTTCGCTGCGGTTCCCAGCTCAAAGATTAGCTGACAGCTTCAAAAACGCAGGGCATATCCTAACGATTTCCTTCACTCTTCTCGCTTCGTGATTCGGCCTTCTTATCGGCTAATACCTTGCAAAGTGTGGATCAAGAGTTTTCGGGACTAACCACGCCCTGTGTTTCTAAAGCAGTGACTATAGTTCCGTTACGTCCAAGAGACAAAGCAAAGAGGATAAAAAGAAGAACAATTTGTATCATCGCTTTATCAAAGAACGAGATAAAAACATACTAGCCGAATTTAAAAAAGTACGAAACAAACTAAGTCGTGACATCAAAAAAGCAAAATCTGAGTATTATCTTCGAAAATTTGAAGGCATCTTCGATGACCCGAGAAAAATATGGGACACCGTGAACAACCTAACAAACAGGAAAGGCACACAAAATAATCTGCAGGAACTCAGCATAAACAACAATAAGATAAGCGGTGTTGAGCTAGCTGACATGATAAACCAACATTTCATCAATGTCGGAGTGCCAGATAAGCCCCAAAAGACAAATTCATGCAATGATAGAGTAACTGGTCCTTGTATTCCAGGGTCAATTATGTTGTCTCCGACAACTCCAAGTGAAGTACAAAAACAAATAATGGGGCTGCAAAACCACGTAGCTGCAGGACTTGATGATATAAAGGTTGTTCCAATAAAGAAGGCATCATTTACAATAAGCAAGATCCTATCCAATATTATAAACAACATGTTTGTCACGGGAAGTTTTCCTGATGACTTGAAGGTCGCAAGAGTAAACCCTGTATACAAAGGGGGAGGTGAAAACCATCTGAAAAACTATCGTCCCATATCGTTGTTGACCGTATTCTCAAAAATATTTGAAGGTGTTTTAAACAATAGGCTAGTAAACTTTTTCAATAAGCATAATGTTATTACCGGAGCTCAGTATGGCTTTCAAAAAGGAAAATCCACCGAAATGGCACTCACAAACATCAAGGATACAATCGTAGATAACATCGAAAACAAACTACTTACCCTAGGATTATTCTTAGATTTTAGAAAAGCATTCGATACTATTCAACATAACATACTGTTTCATAAATTGGAAAATTATGGTATACGTGGTTTCGCTTTGAAACTTATATCATCATACCTAGAAAACCGCTTTCAATGTGTTCAAATTAAAAATGTACTATCAAGAAAGCTAGAAATTAAGTGTGGCGTCCCTCAAGGTTCCATTTTGAGACCAGTGCTATTCCTCGCATATATTAATGATATCATAACCATTCCAGATTCACCAAAGTTGGTCATGTTCGCCGATGACACAAATGTATTTTTCACTGCTAGGACTAAATCGGCTCTAGAAAAATCAGCAAACGAATATCTAACAAAGCTGTCGTCCTGGCTTCAAAATAACAAATTACAACTTAATACACATAAAACCAAATGTATAATATTTAGACCTGTAAATAAACCCAGCGATGGCTCGATTTCTATTAAATTTGAAGATAATTTAATCGAACAAGTGCAGGATCAAAAATGTATGGGTGTTTGGCTCAATGAAGAGTTAAAATGGACAACCCATGTGACGAAACTGAAGTCAGAACTAAGCAGGTCGGTTGGTTGCATGCAAAAAATAGCAACGCTTGTTCCTACCTGGTTAATGAAAATGTTGTATTATACTTTGCTCTACTCTAAAATATGCCACCGAATTTTGGTATGGGGCACAACAGGTGTTTCCAATTACGACAAATTAATTGTTTTACAGAAGAGAGCCCTACGCCTGCTCGAAAACTACAAAGGAAACAAGATCGAATTTAATAGCTCATACGTTTTCACCAAACACGCAATTCTTAAGGCAAACCAAACATATTACTTTAAACTATTGCAAGCGATATACAAGGATCTATGAAACAAATCAAGACCGTTCAAATAATCGATATACATTTCGGCATGACAAAAGAAGAAAGCCGAGCATGCGCACAAACTACGGAAAACAAAAAATGAGTTATAAGGCACCAAATTTGCTGAATCAGGTTTAAAACCATCTCGATTTTTCTGTTACTTATCTAAAATATAAACAAGCAGCAAAGAGCATTCTTATAACACACAATATCACTTACTCATAATCACCAAAGTTTAAACCTGCCGACATATATATTATCTTCATGACTCTGCGGTGTGTATGTATTTAACATTACTTCACCATGTCACCATTCCCGTGCGGATCTGGGTTGCGTCTTCTACTTGTTCTTGTTTTTTCCTGATGACCACATTGGCTTCACGTAAAATATATTATTTTTTATTTATCAATATTTTGTCTCTTCTTGCCGTTCAGACTGTTATTTTCATAGCAACAAAGGGCTGTGACAAGTGCTGCTGTGCTGCTGTTGCTCGTGCTTCCGATTTTACCGCCGTTATTACTCTGCGGATCTGGAATGAGTCTTTCACTCTGCTTTAGACTATGTTATTGTTTCACTCACGTGACAATTTTCTTTTCCGTGAAATGTATTCACCCTTAACTGTCCATATTTTTGTCTCTTCTTGCTGTTTGAACTCTAACTTTTTAGAAGCCACTGAGGGCTGACAAGTGCTGCTGTTGTTTCTGTTTCCAGTTTTATCACAATTTTATTTTAACTGTATTGCTATTTTTATGTTGCTTGGCGTTTTAGTGATAGAATGTGTTTCTGGCGTATTTTTTCGCGTGGCAAATGTACTCTGCGTGCTGCTCTGAACTGTACAGGGGGTGGGGGCCCCGTCAGGCAGAAATGCCTTTTGCCCCTGCCTCCCTAACCGGCACTGCCGGTGAAAATCCAAATAAAGAATGAATGAATGAATCCCCTGGGGAAGAAGTGCGGAAGAAGCCTCCTGTAACGTTTCCTAGAAGGCTTGACTAAATATTGGAGCGAAACTTCAGCTGAAACTCCGAGACTTCAAGGAGGTTCCTTTTCCATCAGAATTATTATCGCCATATAGAATTCTTACAAAACCTCGTGATGCTTTCGACGCAATTTTTGTTTAAAGTGCTTGGCGCAATCGTGAACTAAACGCCACACTGTAAAAATTTCAGGCATCTTTTACAAGAAGATGGATTGACGTTGCTCTTCAGATTACTCACTTCAGGGAGTGAGCCAGTGGCGTCGGAAGTGTTCGGGAGATGGACGAGGGGGAAGCGGGGGGGGGGGGGGGACGGTGATCTTTCCTTCGCTACATTCATAGAGTTATTACAATGTACGTTAGAGGTTCAACTGGCGCTAGTGTCTATGTGACTTCCGTGACGCAAATTGAAGCAAACAGCAGCCAGTCTACTTTTGCGGTGCTCCTGTGCATTCCTATGGGAAAACGCGTGCATTTTGTCTCTTCGCCGAAAAATAACATGGAACACTTTTGTTATTTCTGTCTTACCGAATAGTGTGCACCTTTAGTTACACTCTAAAAGTGTAATTGCTTTAGTTAGCGCATTTTTCTTCATCAGTGAACGATGTTTAACTTCACCCTATTTCAGGCACGAAGATGTGTTCCACAACAGGTGTAGTGAAAACAAGCTACGATTCTAAGCAAAATAACAATCGAAAGGAATATAGAGTTTGTTAAAGTTTTGCCAGCATTCTGGTGACGCATATATATTGCTATTATGCCAGTATTGTCACTATATAAGATAACACCGTCTTCCATCTTTACGAGTGGTTATAAACATTCAAGACGTAAAAATAAAGTATGTGGGTTATGAAAGGTGTCTCTTTTTATTGTTTTCTATGCCGGCAGCTTTTATCAGGCACTTGTTCTCGAATATTTTGAGCGTGCGGGTGATGTTTTGAACGTACAACAAGCATCTTCGCACAAAGCAGAAAGAATAAAGTAGTACTTACTTATTGAAAATTGTACTATATTACGTGACCTTCAATTAATTTTGATCGAACATGCACAGGGAGTTTCTTGTCCAGTTCTACTGCGTAGTTCTGGCCGTCTCTCTTTGCTTTCCAGATGCCCTTCGTTCGTTTGACACGTATATCCCCCATTCTGAAAATAGCCGACGTTTTCGCGCTAACAGTGTCCTACAGTGCACATAAATGCATGTACGAAACCGTTTTAGCACCTTTTTTAACGCGATAAATTTGAAAAAAAGAAAACGCCGTAACTGATTAATAATTTTGTTCTGCCTGACTGAGAAATGTACCAAGCTACCCAGCACGTACGAATTATTTGGGATATTTGCTCTTATAATCGAGCTCAAAAAGAAAACGCACTCGTTTTTTCCCATAGGAATGCATTACCGGAAGTCAATTTTGGACTGGTCGCTGTCTGCTTCAATTTGCGACAGCACACTAGCGCCAGTTGAACCTCTTGCGTACATTATAATAGATATATGGCTCCATCAGTGTGACAAACAGAATAGCTAAGCCTGTAAGTAACTTGTGCTTACTCCACGAGCGCCGAGAGACCGCAAGCCTGCCAAGGTACCCTCGCGTGCCTGCCTCACGTACTCGAGGTTTGTCGATCTCTGTTGTTTCTGTTTTTCGGTCAAGTGAGGCTCGAGCATAACTGGCATAGATAGAGACGGTGAGGCTGCTTACAAAGCGGGGCGAAACTTACTGTAATGTGTCGCAGAGAAATGGTTGGATGTCGTCGGTGAGCCGCTCGAAGTAAGCTTGCAACCTCTACAGGCGACCAAATGGAGCAGCTGAACCTGGAAATCGTGACATTCACGGCCTGCTACAACTCTAGCCTTCCCGGCACCGGGAGCACCATCTGCGGGCGGCAACAAGAATCAAGTCATAACTCAATATGTATGGTAAGCACATTCTTTCAAAGAGCCGAATGTGTCATACACACACATGGGCGCGCACATTACGCGCACGCATGAATGCGTGTGCACTCAGACAAACATGTATTAGCCAGAAGAAGAATGAGTGGCGCCACCTGACGGCTCCTCGTCGTGACGTAGGAGCAAGGATCACGTGACCGCTTCTGCGCTTTTTGGTAGCATGTAGGTTGAGGTTTAGCATTCACAATTCATGTTTATTTCGCTATTTTGTACGAGAGTTTCGGGTTGCTTTTGATATAACCTTGTTATACTTCTCGTCAAAATTAAACTCGAGCAGCGTGACAACAGTGGCGTCGCAGCAGGGGCGGATCCAGAACTCCGTTTTGGGGGGGGGGGGGGCGGAAAAATTTTAAGGATACTATTCTCCCATTCTTTCTTGTGCAAGGGGGTCCACCCATTTTAAATTGCCCTCCGAGAAGGGGGAGGGAGGGGGGTCGACTTTGTTTGGGGGGGGGGGGGCGGCCGCCCCCGTCGCCCCCCCCCCCCCTTGGATCCGCCACTGCGTCGCAGCCTATGGAACAGGGGTTCCTGGGCATTTCACCGAACGCCTTTTCATAAAACGCCGTTTCATCAAAAAACTGTACGTTGAAACTCATGATGTATTGGAGAACGCCGTTATATCGAACTGCTGACGGTCGTTTCACCGATTTTTTCCAATCCCTATATTTATGGTATGGCGATTATGAAAACGCATATATCTGTGCCTCTCCACGCGCAGGTATTTTGCTAGGTGATGACAACTTTAACGTTTTCACCTATTCCTTTTCTGTGCCTTGAAAGTAGAAGCGCACTGCCTCGCGGTGAGAGTGCGTGGCTTTGACTTCACATGAATCATCGCCTTTGCACCAAAAAAAACAGCTTGAAGAGAAAAGAAATGGGCGGGCGAGCTTGTAGTTATTCATGGTGGAAAGCCTGTTCCTAGAGAAAACAAATTTCGTCCTCAAAACTTTGCCTCGTAAGGTTGGTAATCTAGACTTTTGTGATCTTGTAAAGCAGAAAAAAACATTGTCAACTTTTTAAAAAAAGGAACCGAAAAAGATGTATGCGGCAAATTAAAAATTAGAACAAAATTGCACTTCGCGAGCAGGAGGCTATGAAAAATATCATGCGTGATCATTCTTATGTAGTTGAAGTTGCGGCTTTGTAGTTCTGCCTGCCATGCATTCGTCGTTAACTACAAAAACACAATGAAAGGTACTTCCTTTGTTACGGGATTCTAGCAGTCAAAATAAAGATAGGTAATTCAGGATGTGCAAGCTATTTTATATCGAGCAAATCGTTCGATGAAACGGCGTTCGATGAGACGGTTTCGATGAAATGGTTTCGATTAAATGGTGTTCGACACAACTACGTCCCATGAAACGGCATTCGATGAAACGGCTACGATGAAACGGTGTTGTTCGACAAAATGTCGTTCGATGAAATGTCCGGCCCCATGAAACAGGGCCCAGTGACCCAGCTTCTTATCAAACGGACCAGGATTAAGGGGGCCGTAGTCGTGGCTTTGGAGGCTTGTCAAGTGACCAAATAGGTAGATTCTGGGATGGCGTAATTCACAAAACAAGCTTTTTTTATTTTAGTAACTTTTTGGAAACAGACAGAGCAAACATAAATCAATTGTGAGGACGGCCGAGCTGGCGTCGAATTTGGCATTCCGATTGCCGGGTTTTTCCACAGTTTTCTCAGGCGGCTTTGAGGCTGCCGCGTGGGGTGAAAGCTAATCGACTATTGAAATATCAAGGACGCACGGAATCCCCATGAAATTACCTTCTGCGGTGACTTTTCGGGCTCAAATACTGACGTGACGTTCGGCAAAAAATATTGGTCCTTTACCACGTAACTACCGAGACATATTTTATAGCTCAATCCGTGCTGACGTCTGCATTTCCGTCACCTCGGGATAAGAAAAACGCACGCGAAAAATAAAGTGTACGTACCACATGAGGCGAGGGTATTCCATACCGTGTTTATCTCAGCTGTACGTCAAAGAAAGCAGAAAATAGAATCGATGAGTGTGTCACTGCCAAGAGAGCATCCGTCTCCGCGGCACAACACTTCGAGAATGACAAGGGTACGAATAAGGAATACGACTCACTATATAACTGGTAAATCTAGGCCAAGATTCAAGCAATTGATACAGAAAGGGTCCACTTAAAAAAGAAAATGACCGCATCTCCACGTGGTGAATGATGTTGATTGGGGCGAAGCGGCGTCTGCTCTGTTTTCATCCATGTCAGAAAGAGAATGTGTGGTATGGAACGTGGTTATGTACGCATTTGAGCATTTGACCGCAGCGCCCTCTTGTCTATAAACGTTGAGCCAATGCATGCAAAGTTTAACGCGATTATATACGCATTTGACCGCAGCGCCCTCTGCTGTATAGACGTTGAGCAGCTACATGCAACGTTTCATCCATGACATCCCCAGCTCTTGAGTTACTACCACATTTCAGAGCCCCTACTCGTCCCGTAGTCGTGGCCGAGTGGTTAAGGCGATGGACTAGAAATTCATTGGGGTCTGCCCGCACAGGTTCGAATCCTGTCGACTGCGCAAGCACTTTTTCTTTTTTTAAGAAGACAGATGGGATGGCAATCGATGTGAGCACGGACGCCGGACGGACAAGGCTTGACCCTAAGGAGCTTCGCCCCTAAAACAAAAGGGTCGTGCGAACATCTTCCATTCTGAAAGCTTGCTCTGCTGGGCAAGTTGGTAATGGACATTCATATTGAAAATAGCGCAAAAAAAAACGGGACAAAAAAACGAAGAAGCACACAGGACAAGCGCTAACTGGCAACTAAAGTTTATTGAATGCTTCCAACTTTGCTATCGCCGTGCACGCGCGTAGTCTCTTCTCAACAAAAACACGGCGTACCGCCAAATCAGCAGATACAGCCCACCCACCGCCTGTTCAAAAAGTCAGCAAAACAGCTACATCACCCCACCGCACAATCCGAACGAGGAAAGGAAAAAGCGCCGCATTAATATTTATAAGTTAGATAGTGTTAATGAAACGGTACTCTTTCGGCTGCACGTACACCGATGCGACGCTTACGAAAACGTCTTTGTCAGAAGCATGTATTTTTGCCGCCTCCAGCAACTCTCGTTCTAACCTTCCTTCGTTGCGTCCCTCCACCTGCGCACCGTCCAGCGTAAGGGAACAACCACAAGTTTTACAATGCCCCAGCCAGTGGGAACCGTAATTGTTGCCAAGAGAAGCCGCATGCTCTCGAAGTCTATCATTTAAGCAACGTCCCGTCTGACCTATGTAAACACGACCACACGTTAAAGGAATCCTGTAAATCACCTCAGTGGCACAAAGCACAAACTTTGTGACGTGTTTCTTGCAGCAAGAAACACGTCAGAAAGTTTGTCCCTTGTGCCACTGAGGTGATTTACACGATTCCTTTAACGTGTGGTCGTGTTTACATAGGCCAGGCTGCAAGAAACTCGTCACAAAGTTTGTGCCTTGTGCCACTGAGGTGATTTACAGGATGTCTTTAACGTGTGTTCGTGTTTACATAGGCCAGGCTGCAAGAAACTTGTCACAAAGTGTGTGCCTTGTGCCACTGAGGTGATTTACAGGATTTCTTTAACGTGTGTTCGTGTTTACGTAGGCCAGGCTGCAAGAAACTCGTCACAAAGTTTGTGCCTTGTGCCACTGAGGTGATTTACAGTATTTCTTTAACGTGTGTTCGTGTTTACATAGGCCCGACTGCAAGAAACACGTCACAAAGTTTGTGCCTTGTGCCTCTGAGATGATTTTCAAGATTTCTTTAACGTGTGTTCGTGTTTACACAGGCCAGACTGTAAGAAACACGTCACAAAGTTTGTGTCTTGTGCCACTGAGGTGATTTACAGGATTGCTTTAACGTGTGGTCGTGTTTACATAGGCCAGGCTGGAAGAAACTCGTCACAAAGTTTGTGCCTTGTGCCACTGAGGTCATTTACGGGATTTCTTTAACGTGTGTTCGTGTTTACATAGGCCAGACTGCAAGAAACACGTCACAAAGTTTCTGCCTTGTGCCACTGAGGTGATTTACAGGATTTCTTTAACGTGTGTTCGTGTTTACATAGGCCAGACTGCAAAAAACACGTCACAAAGTTTGTGCCTTATGCCACTGAGGTGATTTTCAAGATTTCTTTAACGTGTGTTCGTGTTTACACAGGCCAGACTGCAAGAAACACGTCACAAAGTTTGTGTCTTGTGCCACTGAGGTGATTTACAGGATTGCTTTAACGTGTGGTCGTGTTTACATAGGCCAGACTGCAAAAAACACGTCACAAAGTTTGTGCCTTGTGCCACTGAGGTGATTTACAGGATTGCTTTAACGTGTGGTCGTGTTTACATAGGCCAGACTGCAAGAAACACGTCACAAAGTTTGTGTCTTGTGCCACTGAGGTGATTTACAGGATTGCTTTAACGTGTGGTCGTGTTTACATAGGCCAGACTGCAAAAAACACGTCACAAAGTTTGTGCCTTGTGCCACTGAGGTGATTTACAGGATTGCTTTAACGTGTGGTCGTGTTTACACAGGCCAGACTGCAAGAAACACGTCACAAAGTTTGTGTCTTGTGCCACTGAGGTGATTTACAGGATTGCTTTAACGTGTGGTCGTGTTTACATAGGCCAGACTGCAAGAAACACGTCACAAAGTTTGTGTCTTGTGCCACTGAGGTGATTTACAGGATTGCTTTAACGTGTGGTCGTGTTTACATAGGCCAGACTGCAAAAAACACGTCACAAAGTTTGTGCCTTGTGCCACTGAGGTGATTTACAGGATTGCTTTAACGTGTGGTCGTGTTTACACAGGCCAGACTGCAAGAAACACGTCACAAAGTTTGTGTCTTGTGCCACTGAGGTGATTTACAGGATTGCTTTAACGTGTGGTCGTGTTTACATAGGCCAGACTGCAAAAAACACGTCACAAAGTTTGTGCCTTGTGCCACTGAGGTGATTTACAGGATTGCTTTAACGTGTGGTCGTGTTTACATAGGCCAGACTGCAAGAAACACGTCACAAAGTTTCTGCCTTGTGCCACTGAGGTGATTTACAGGATTTCTTTAACGTGTGTTCGTGTTTACATAGGCCAGACTGCAAAAAACACGTCACAAAGTTTGTGCCTTATGCCACTGAGGTGATTTTCAAGATTTCTTTAACGTGTGTTCGTGTTTACACAGGCCAGACTGCAAGAAACACGTCACAAAGTTTGTGTCTTGTGCCACTGAGGTGATTTACAGGATTGCTTTAACGTGTGGTCGTGTTTACATAGGCCAGACTGCAAAAAACACGTCACAAAGTTTGTGCCTTGTGCCACTGAGGTGATTTACAGGATTGCTTTAACGTGTGGTCGTGTTTACACAGGCCAGACTGCAAGAAACACGTCACAAAGGTTGTGTCTTGTGCCACTGAGGTGATTTACAGGATTGCTTTAACGTGTGGTCGTGTTTACATAGGCCAGACTGCAAAAAACACGTCACAAAGTTTGTGCCTTGTGCCACTGAGGTGATTTACAGGATTGCTTTAACGTGTGGTCGTGTTTACATAGGCCAGACTGCAAGAAACACGTCACAAAGTTTCTGCCTTGTGCCACTGAGGTGATTTACAGGATTTCTTTAACGTGTGTTCGTGTTTACATAGGCCAGACTGCAAAAAACACGTCACAAAGTTTGTGCCTTATGCCACTGAGGTGATTTTCAAGATTTCTTTAACGTGTGTTCGTGTTTACACAGGCCAGACTGCAAGAAACACGTCACAAAGTTTGTGTCTTGTGCCACTGAGGTGATTTACAGGATTGCTTTAACGTGTGGTCGTGTTTACATAGGCCAGACTGCAAGAAACACGTCACAAAGTTTGTGTCTTGCGCCACTGAGGTGATTTACAGGATTCCTTTAACGTGTGGTCGTGTTTACATAGGCCAGGCTGCAAGAAACTCGTCACGAAGTTTGTGCCTTGTGCCACTGAGGTGATTTACAGGATTTCTTTAACGTGTGGTCGTGTGTACATAGGCCAGACGGGACGTTGCTTAAATGATAAACTTCGAGAGCATGCGGCTTCTCTTGGCAACAATTACGGTTCCCACTGGCCGGGGCATTGTAAAACTTGTGGTTGTTCCCCCACGCTGGACGGTGCGCAGGTGGAGGGACGCAACAAAGGAAGGTTAGAACGAGAGTTGCTGGAGACGGCAAAAATACATGCTTTTGACAAAGACGTTTGCGTAAGCGTCGCATCGGTGTACTTCGTGCAGTTTCATTGACACTATCTAACTTGTAAATATTAACGCGGCGCTTTTTCCTTTCCTCGTTCGGATTGTGCGGTGGGGTGATGTAGCTGTTTTGCTGACTTTTTGTACAGGCGGTGGGCGGGCTGTGTCTGCTGATTTGGCGGTACGCCGTGTTTTTGTTGAGACGAGGCTACGCGCGTGCACGGCGATAGCAAAGTTGGAAGCATTCAATATACTTTAGTTGCCATTTAGCGCTTGTCCTGTGTGCTTCTTCGTCTTTTTGTCCCGTTTTTTTTTGCGCTATTTTTAATATGAAAATCTTCTATTCAACAAGGCTACCGGTCGCGGGCAGCGAGTGATGAGCACCTTGCTAGGCTTTGCGTGTTGAGTACGGCCACGGTCGCTCGAGTCGGTGGAATCTTTTTCGTTGCTTCGGGAATCTCTGGATTAAGCTGCCTTCATCGATCATTCTAGTTGCGAGTACGTACTTCTTTTCTTCTGCAGTTTGAAGTCGTGATGCGCGGGAAAAGGATGTAGAAGTATGTTCGTTGGTCTCCACGGCGAAGTAGCCGAGCGGTGTTGGCGGTCATGAAGCTATCGTAGGATTCCATCGTAACCAACACAAACCTTCCGATCGTTTCGCTTGGCGAATTTATATTTGTTCTTAGGTTTCGTCGTACACACATTTTGCGTCATAGCAAAAACAAAATATACCAAGCGAATAGTTTCTGCTGTTACGCGTTAAATTCCACAACCGAAGCAAAGCAAAGCGAAGAAAATATTTGGCCTCGTCACGTGATTCTTATCTTTATGTCACCATTGAGCGATCGCAGCGCTCCAATCGGTCCCGCTCGGGGCGAATACTTGCGTTCGCGTACATGCAGACGGACACAAATATTGGATTTTGATCCTGCCCATAAAAGCGCGCATGCACGCACAAGCGCACTACTTGCAACGAGTTAATTTTGACTCCTAGCAAGCAAAAACATAACGGCAGGGAACGAGGCAACAAAAGAAAGCTGTTAGTTTTATAAGAAAACTACGATTTCATAAAAAAAAAGGAAGCTTTACCAATAAACTTGGGCAGCGTGGGTTGGCAATCTGCAGATATACACAAAAGGCACTTTTAAAAGCGATAAACTTGGATATGAAAGAAATTTGTTCGCGTGTTACAGAAATGGTTAGACTGATCTCTTTCGGAAAATGCACTGAAGTCTAAAAGCCAATGTAAAGTCACGTTTTTCTTGTTTATTTTTTAGCAATCTACGTTTGCATTTTTTTTAGGGGATACAGCACAGCGCCTAGCATTTTTCAAGAATTTTAGGATGAATATTTTTTCCCAAAAGTGAGAGCGCTATGCAAAACGACAACAATCAAAACCGACTTAACGATCTAATCGAATGCGGTGATGGAAACGTTTTCTCCTCTCGAGCTCGGGCTTTCACTCTCAGGTCTCAAAAATGCTGCCAAATACATTCATAGCGGAGTACATCTCACTCCGCAAAAATCCAATGGCCATGGCGCGGACAGGCTTTGCGTAGTGGGAACGGCAGGACGCACCTCATTTGCGGGGTGTGGTGCGTCCTGCCGACCTGCCTTTGAATTGGGGGGATGCCGCCATCTATTGTTGTGTACACAGAAGCGCCAGTCCAGACAGCCGTCTCTGATGTTTCGGCGACCCCGTGATCTCGGTTCGCAGGCCGCAGTCTCGGCGCCGCGTGACTGCGCGACTGCGTGGACAACGCATGCCTTCTCTCGGACGCAGGGTGTCCATAGCGCTAGGGGACGATATGACACTGTAGGCGCGCTGTGGAATAAAAATGAGCGGTGTGGAATGTGTGATTTCTATCCTTCGTTTCACCTCAAGTCCGGACGCAGCCACCTTTACGTGCTGAGGGACCCAATTAAACCGTAAATTGTAAAGTTACTGGGTTTCTCTCATGCATGACTGGTTCAGCGATGCTGGAACATGTACCAGAACATGACCAACATTGTCTTGGGGTGCCTTTGACGCTGGTTGATTGTGCCCATCAGCTCGTAGCGTCGGCTGCGTCCGGACTTAGGTTGTTTGCTGTTGCATTTTAAAGTTCTCTCCCTCGACCTGAACCGAGAGAAGATAACGCACGCGTTTTCCTTCTCTTCCACTGCCGTGACGGCTCCACCTTGATAATTGCTTAATTTTGTTTAATTTTTTTATTCCGGCGTGCGGTTGTCTATCACTACTCCATGATGCACGTGCGTCAAAAACCCTGGCTAGCAGTCGTACTGCACTGGCGAAATTCCTCATCGACACCGGATTACAATGGTGCCATGTTGTGGCAGACTCAACTCTCGCTATATTGTCACGATTGACAAGTGAGGAGGCAGCGAATGACTGAGTAAACTGAGCGTTTAATGGGGCGAACTTGTGCCCAAAAATAAAAGGAAAAAGAAAGATAACAACAGAGTGTCGCGGGCGTTGAAGGCGGCGAAGCAGCAGAATCGAACGCTGAGGCGAAACTGACTTGGGCTCGCCACGCGAAGCCCTTATGTACACGAGCGGGATTCTGGAATGATCGGCGTAGAAGGTTCGGTGCGTAGAACATTCTAACCTCGAATCACCAAGACGGTTCTCGAATTTACCAGAACATCATATTACAGTGTCAACAAAAATGTGTGTCTGCGACCAGGAATCGAACCCTGGCCTTCTTCGTGAAAGACAAGCACGATAACCGTTAGGTCACGGGCGCGCTGTCTATTTTGTCAGCTGCGCTCGCGGCAATATAAACAACTTACGAATCTTTTCCTTTTTAGTTTGTGGGAAATTTGCATCAATTCCAACTTGGTGAATATCACCCGGAACGCCTCTGCTCACATCCATTTAATTTAAGTTCGCAGCTAGTCACCGCGCGCGGGTCGCTTTGACTTCCCCACTTTCCCCCAGCGTATCGACCCATGTGCTGAAACACGGCGGTGAGGAAAAGCTTACCGGAGAAAATCTCGCCGCAAAACCACCAAATGCTAAGAAAAACTCACGGCCTTACACAGATGTGGAGAAAAGTTCATTTACGAGTATGTGAACTGCACATTCACTAAACTGAAGAATGTTCACTGAAATACGTTTGGTCAGATGAAGTAATGGAGTATGTCCGGATGCCTTATATGCATACGGCTATTCTGCACCTTAATATCAGCGAAAGATCAAGTTTTTCAAGTATAGTCTCATACATGGGTTGCACATGTGTTGTATCACCCTTTGAAGCACGAATTGAGTACTCGTCCGTGGTGCTTCCAATCCGCAGTGTACGTGGAAATATCCGAAATGATGGAACACTGATGTCCCATTCGATTGGGTCCCACCTCACTCCACTGCACTATTTTTCTGATTATACGTTTTATTCGTCCACCTGCTCAAGTTAGCTTTTCATTTATACACCAACTATTTCGCTTCGAGAAAAACCCACTAATTTGTCACATACCAAACATTATTCAACAAAGACATTGAAGATATCCGTGTTCGAATGCAGAAGCTAAATTCATAATGAAAAAAGTGGCACCCAGCTGGCCTCTTCAACGAACTAAAATGCTATGGACTGCAAGCGCCTACCGTCGCACGTACCGCCCAGCTAATTTTGTTTTGGCGTTGCTTTCGTGTTACATATCTGGGGCAAATTAAAAGGCCAAACCTGTGGCCTTTGTACTGATTTCGGAGCAATGGTGCTAAGGATATATAGCCCGGTATATATGGTAGTCGTTGTCAATCTTCCAGTAAGTTGTCAGAAATGTGAGCACCAAGCAATCTTTATGCCTGCTCCGATACTGGGCCCACTGAAGCCTTTAAGGCGACTGTGCTTATAAGCATACCCGGCATCCATCAGTCTCGCCAACTCCAGATTGCAAAGGAAAGTTCAGCTTGGAAACTCAATGAGTGATTTTAGTACGGCTCCATGTGCTAAAACACAACAAAATCTTTAAAAAAAAATCACTCAAATGAAAAAAAAGTAGAGGGCTTAACTGGGACACGGCTCTTTTTTTCTAAATTTTTCCACGAAACAAATATGGTGCAATATTTTGCGGCCTTAGACGCAATTGAGGCGGAGGTCACGGCCCTTTCTAAGCCCCGCCCACAGATCAGGGTGCTGCCCATTACTACTGGATTGGCTTGGCTGCTCGGCCGAACATGCTCGGAAGCCTATTGTCTCCATTTTCCCGACATCCGGTCCGTCTAGCCGGGAAGTCTGACACCGCCTGCTAGTCGTGCGAGCAGACGCGCGGCAGCCTCGGGCATCGTCTGCTATTCTACCACCGTCTATCATCGTCTGCAATGCCTAGACGCGGACATGAAAGCTGTGCGTCGGCGTCCGTTTTCGCCCTCATCCGTTTGCTATTTCGCCCCCGTCTAGAAACTTCTGCAACGTTCGGAAGACGCGACCATGAAAGGGGCGTTCTAGCGTTTCATCGCGCAGGAGCCACGGTCCAATACAAGCGTCTGCCAGTGTCTGTTGATGTGCGGTAAAAGCGACCAAAAGGACTAAAATATGAACAAAATAAATATGTAGTCCTTCCATCTTGTTTTGTTCTTGTTGTTATTTTTTCACATAGTATCCGCGAGCAAGGTGGCTGAGCATCAAGACGCACAGTTAAAACGTGAACTAAAAATATTCGCTTAGGCAGGCCAGGTGCACTGCAAAACTTGATAGCTACTTTCCTTGGCGGAATGGCGAGAGCAAACCTGGACAAACTTGATGCGAACCGAATGCCTGATTGCCTCCAGCCTAATCGCTCGCAAATTCTTATCTGTGTAGGTGCCTTCTCACTATTGAAACCATGGCGGCAATCGCAACGGTCGCACAATGCACAAAGCAGCAGCGGGGCCGCTTTTACGGGAACCAATATCTTTATTTAGCATCAACACGCGCAAAGAAACATATCAAGCCAGATCAAGCAACATAGTTGAAGTGGGAAGCTAGGCTTAGGCCAGTCCCTCTACGAACCCAAGCCCCCGCACAGCGCCAACAGCGCTTCCGAATGTGCGTATTTGCGACATTTGTCTGCTGCAAACTAGGTCGGTTGAGGAGATATTTCTCTAAACACCTCGGTAAACGCAGAACGACTCGCACTCATCAAAACAAACAAGCTGGAGCAGCTGCTCTGGTTGATTACTCCGCAGACGCCGGCAGTCATGTTAGTTATCGTTTGAAACTGAAGCGGAAAGATATTTTTTTATTTTTTTTTTTATTTTTTAACAATAATGACTCTATCTAGGTTATTTGTTTCTCCAACATAAAATATTGTAAATTAAAATACTATTACGGCACGGAGAGACAATTTCAAACGAGCATTACACACGTCATTCATCTCTCCAACCAATGAGAGCCGAGAAAAGGTTCTGAGTTTTGCAAGCACCGGGCGGGGCCTAGGGCAGGGCTACCCTTACCTAAATTGCGTCTAACGGCGTGAATATAGCAACAACAACAACAAAAAAAATACTGGTAAAATTTTCATTTTATTTTTTATTTCAGTGTTTTTTTCCAGTTCGCCGAACAAATTTTTTCCCTCTCGTTTCAGCACGAATCGTTGCCTGGTCGGCAACTGATGTGCTGGCGGGGCGACCGGTGGTACCTTTTCGGAGTGGGAAGCAGCATGAGCATGTGCAACGACCGCCCCGTGCCGCAGCACTTCCACACCATATCGTCGCACCTCCAGTGGATCTCCACTGTCATGGGCATCAAGAAGCCCTCCTAGTCCCGCCGTCTCACCGCCTCTGACGTTACCTTGGCCTTTTTGAAAGCGCCCGGGAAAGGGAAATTAGGTGGAGTCCCGCTGGAGCCACGCTGGAGCCGTTCGGCTCTGCAGAAATCCGCGTCAGGAAGCCTGAAGCCGCAAATTGTCCGCTTCGAGCATATACTCGGCTGAGCGTACGCTCAACTAGCATAGCGCAACCAATTTCCGGATTAAGTGATACATGGTGGCTGCTTAACAAAACAATCTCCAAGGCCATTTTCGGGAACGCGGTCCTGGAGAAAAACAAAAACAACCTTTTTGCCGTTTTTATTCCTTATAATTGTTTCCTGTGGAGTTGTTTTCCCAGCTTTCAATGTGCTTTTGAACAAAACATCTGAGAAGGCATCGTAGCTTCGGGTCTGGGTGAAAGACTAGTTTTCGCTGGAATAAAAACTTCGCCCAGAGTTAGGATGTGAGACACAAATATGTGTACAATGTACATACCCGTTTCTAGAGTCACAAGCACATCATTAAAAGAAAACCCTCATTTCATATATTCAAAGGCTTCTTTTGACACAAAGCTAGCATCATGTTCACCTGCACAACAAGAGTCATCGTCTGTTTTTCTATCCTGTGAGGTACTGATACCGTTGACTTTGGAAGGAGGGAACAGGAAAAAAGTCAGTAAATTACTTGCAGCACATTTTGTAGGCTTCTTGCCAAAAATATGTCACAGTTAACATGCGAGAATTCATTATATGTTACTTAGACGAATAGTTCTACCAAGAAGGGAAAAGTATAAACCATTATTTATTCACTGTGGAAATATTCATTTGACTAGAGCTAGAATCTTAGTCTAGATGAACAATTTCCAGGTCGCAGCACAGTTCTCAAGGAAGGAAAATAGTATATCGCATAATAATTGCTGTGACTCACTTTTACGTGTCGAAGCATATTGAAACTATGCTAAGTCACAAATTACAAAGATGTTTTTGACCAATGCAGTATAAAAAGTGTACAGAAAAAATGAGAAAATTATATGATGCACATTTTGGAAAGAATGCACAGGTGGTGTAGTGTATATATGTCATACGTTGAGCTCAGTGCCCACTGTAATATATTGTAACATATTTTTAATACTAAAACCTGTAATAAAAGAAAGCCACAACTACTCAGTGCGTTGCAGTGCAATTTCTTAAGGAACAAACTAAGATGCTTCTCTGCAAAGGAGAATCTACAATCTGAAAGCTTTTGGAAAGGTAAGAATGCATCATGATTATCGTAATGCGCGATAGATAACTACTTAGGCAAACGACTGCTCAAGGATAACTATGGGGATAAATTCCATACATCATTGCCTATCTAAATCCCACATGAGAAGCGAGCGACCACTGCGTGATTGGTCATAAATTATGGCCATAAATTCACATATTAAGATCCAAGACTAAGCAGATTTATCAGACCACCACATGAATCCTTAAAATCGCAACGGCTCATCTTTCACAATAATTCCTTCATACAAAATATTGCAAAAACATATCAAACATTCATGTCATGCAACTTTATGCATGACTAGAGTGTAATGTAAGTACTTTCTTTTAAAGACATAAAAATACACCAATCGAATGTGTACGAAAGGATGTATCGAGACATGCTAAAAAGAGTCCATGTAACCATGCTCGTTTTCTGCTTTTGAGCCGCGGTAACAAGAAATGTGGGCTCCTCGCGCATCGTTCCTACAATCGACCCCCCCCCTCCTTTGTGTGGTAAAGTATGTTTTATGTGCCTGGATAGGACACATTTTTTGCAAAATGTGGTTTCCCCGAAGAAATATTTTTTTCAATGGAATACCTGTCGCGGGGCACGTTTTGAGTTGGAACACCGAAACGAACTTCTATGTTATCGAGCTCGACACACGTATAACTTAGTTTCGGAATCGTCAAACTCAAGATAGATCTCACGGGCCAACTATGCTGCTAATCATGTTGTGAAACACTTGAGGCTGTGGTGCAGAAAAGAAAAACAACGTTTAGTGGGAGGAACAGGCACAGAAGGGAACGTCACAGAAAGGAACGTTCCCTTCAGTCTGTTCCTCATACTAAAGTTTTTTTTTCCTTTTTTGCACCACAGCCTCAGGTGTTACACAACATGATTAGCTACCATCAGCTCGCTTCCGCACTTAGTCTGTTCACTATGGTGCTAACACTTGTTTTTTCGGTGAAAAATAATTGTTTTATAAACGTGTTCCTTCTACAATCCACGCAAGCACTTAAAACATTTTCATTTTAAGGGCAGATCGGTACCCATTTAAGATCATTTTGACATATTATAAAAATGTACATATTTTTCAAGAAAAAAAAAATAGCGCGCACTGCTAATGACAAGAATAAAGGGAAGTCAACAAAAAATAATAAGGGACTCTGAACATTTAACCCTGTCGTCGTCCTGTTCGTTGCATTACGTTTATCTTGTACACCATTAAAACGCAAAACGAAAACATTTTTTATGACAAGCAAATCTTACAAGTGCTACCTCGCTCAGCGTACGAACTATACGCAAAATTAGCTTTTTGGGCAACAGAAAGTATAAAACAATTAGCAAAAAAACCTTTATTTCAAAAGTGTTACCAGGGTCCGAGACTTCGTTTCCAATCAGTTCTTGGAGAGTGAAGAGAAGGTTAAAGCAAGCAGTATCAGCAAGACTATGAATAGTTGTATGTTCGGTCTACGTTCAAATTGTGATAATGCAATTAATACATGTTCAATAAGTAGATAAGTCAATGAATAAAGAAATATTACATTCAAATGGTTGTGATTCGTAAATTATAAAACAACTTCTATATTATATATAGTACGACATAATCATTAAACAAGTGATTATTGAATAATGCTCATTAGAAATACAAATTTTACAACCATAATTGACTTAATGGCTGCATTAACGTGTTAAAGCATGTAAGAAGACATTAGTAATAGAGTATAATGAAGCAATGAGAATAGAACTTTACTCATGCAACTAGTTGCGAGCTAACCATATAACATTTCTGCTTATTTTATCCACATTAGAGTCACTAAATAAAGCTACGCTTTCAGAGTACCGAAACTCCCAAACTCCGCGTCTGAAGCACGTCAAGCGCCGCCATCTTGGGTCCGGTCGCAGATGGACGAGTGACTAGCCGAGTCTAGTCGAGCCAAGCCGAGATCTAGCCGTCGCCGGCGTCAGCTGCCGGAGCTGTAGCAGCAGCGGTGGGTAGCTGGCGAGTTTTTCTGGCATTGTAGCGACAGTAAAGGTTACTGAATTGGTTTCGTGGCACTTTAAATAGTCTTCCTAAGTAAGTAGAATGCACTCTAGCAGAATACAGAATGCTTTCACGCGCGCGACCGCAATTTACTAACACTTCTACGGATTCAGGAGTAGAATGTCTCGCATACCAAACCAACTTTGTCAACTGTCCTGGAATGCCAATTCACTGCGTCGATCTACATCGCTTTTTGTTTGTGTCGTCTACGTATTGGAAATATGGTGTGCCATGGTCACACTTCACTCGGGCAGGAGGCATCTCATAAACAAAACATTTAAATTGTTTTCTGACTTATGCGTACAAGATGTTCAGGGGAAGAATGCAGTCAGGTGAACTTCCCTCGCTTTAACCCATGCTTTCAGTCAATATTCATAGACTATATCTACCCGATTATAATTTTACAATATTGGTAATGTAGTACATATGCTACATATAAAAGCCACTCCCAGCTTTAAATTTTTAATTGAATAGATGTTACTAAAGTGATATGAATAATCAGCACACACGGTTTGTTTGTTTGCTTGTGAATATATGTAGTTTTTGCTGACCCCTGAAGCATATATGGTATATACTATAAACAGTATTTACGCACCTACCTTCTGAATTGTGAAATAAAGTATGACATGTTTCAGCCAGTTGGCACTAGCGATCTCAATTTCGGCATATTGGACACTTGAATTTCAACAAACAAGTTAAAAGTAAATCCTTTAATACAATATAAGTTGCTTCAAAAAGACTGTCATGTCAGGTAGAGATGAAACAATCGATAGTTCAAAGGTCACTTCACATTTTCTGCTAAATGTTCCCCGTGACATTGTAGCTCCAGCACTCAAGGTGTGTAGATAAAAACCGAGCCTCAAATCAAAAGAAACATGTACAAGCATGTGCATCAGGTCATCGCAAGGTGACAATGGCTTCCCTAGATATGTTGCAAGTTGCTGCAATACAAAACTATTTCAATCGAGGTATCTTAGATTAAAGTGGAACCTCATTAAATGAAACATACATGAACCCGTCATCGACATGAAGCTGAACTCTGGACCATAGACCGCTCCGTGGTGGCTTGCAAGTCTTATTACGCGATTTGCCAAGATTAAGTGCTTCGACCGAATGCTGTTCTTAGGTCTACTGCTACCCCTTGCACAAAGTGTGGAAGCTCATCCTCCCCCTTTCTGCAGAGAGTAGCGGAGAGCTGAGAACAGCGCTTGATCCAAGCGCTTAATCAAGGCGAAGTGTGCGATAAGACTGGCACGCCTTTACGCCGCCGCGTCATGGCGCCAATAGCACGGAGCGGTCGACAGTTCAGTGTTCACCTTCATATCGATGACCGGGTGTACAAGCTTGTGCATCAGATTTTGCCACGTACAAATGAACACATCGCTACCTCACACGGATCACTTCACATTATCTGTTAGAACTCTCATTGCCACGCTGCGACTCCCGCATTTTGCGCTTGGCTTCTTGCACGCAGACAGGTTGAGTTTCCGCAGATAAAAGCGGAGCCTCACCAAAAGGAACATGTGTACAAGCTTTTGTGCCAGGCCGTGGCAGGTTGGCAATGGTTTCCCGAGATATGTGGCAAGCACCATAGTAGTCAACTTGTCAATGCTGATGTTCAGGATCTTTTTTTCATTCACTCTGAATGTGTTCTCTGCATGCTGCAGAAGTTCAAGCACGTTGCAAGCAGGTGTGACCAGTGGGTTGGCTTTGTTTGGGGTGTATGATTTAAGCTTAATCAGGCTAGTGTTTGATGTTGCGGGTGCTTCTTTCAAGAATGAAGTGCACTCTTCACAGAGTTTGTGTTTTCTCACAATGGCTCGTGAGGTGTAACCAGCAAGGTAAGTCATGGACTCCTGCTCACTTGCACTCAATACTACTTCTGGCAGGAAATGAGGGTCAAAGACTTCCTCCTCCTGTATGGGCACTGGTGAGGACTGTAAAAAGTCTGTAAGATCAACGCTATCATCAATAGTGTAGTTACCACGACGACTAGGAGAGAAGAACTGTGACATAGCAATCAATCGCAGTGTTAACTTAAACTCCAGTGGTCGAGGAACTGGATGCTTGTTTCGAACACACGAAAACAAGTTCTCAAGAGCGTCCTGGCTGACGCGGCTCAGAAGCACGAATCTAAAGCCATGCTGTGACAAGAGCTTCTCCTGCAACATCAAGGCACTCTGAGTCGAAATAATAACTCCCGTCTGTACAGGTTTGAAACAAACATTCTGACCTGGTGCTCGAATGGACAGCCGTCTAAACATACTCATGAACATCCTAAGGAATGTCACTGCATCTTCATGCTCATTTTCCTTTGCATCACTCATGGCGAGATTGAAGCTCCTGGATGTCATCAATGAAAACCAGCGGTCTACCATCTCCAAGAACCAAGCTGTTGTCAAGGCCTCACGTGGGAGTTGTCCCATCTGTACTAATAACCTGATTGCTGAAGCCACAGCACGATTCAAGACTGCCACTGCACTGGCAACATTCATTTTCTCGAAATGGTTGGTTTCCAAGTACTTTTCCTTCAGATGAGGTGCAATTTTCAGGTCTTGACGGGCATCAATTGCAGCCAGCTCCTTGATGTGTGCGACAGAGACCTGTAAAAGATTTACAGTTTCTAGTGATGAAATGTTACATTCTCTCTTTTTTTTTCAAACAAACTGAATGATGCTGTCTATCGTTTATTTCAGTGGTTCTCAAATGAGGGTCCGCCGACCCTTTTGGGTCTGCAAAGGCATTCTAGGGGTCCGCGAAGCCCAGCCTCATCAGTCAAGCCCGGCAATAAAAGTTGTCTTTTTTAGATTAAGAAGAAACATTTAGATTTTTGGGTAAGTTTTCTCGTGTGTGTCAATGAGAGAAGTCTAGTTCATACTAGCGCTTAGTTATATTCATTTATTAAATAATTATCATAATCAGCTCCCTTACCTATATCCATTTATTAAATAATTGTCATAATTGACCTTACATTTGCCTTCCCCTCGCCACAAATGGGATCCTCCATCACCTCCGCCGATCCACAAAGGGATCCGCAAAACATCGGTGGTTGAGAACCACTGGTCTCTCTGATTGCCCTTTGAAACTTCTGGTCAGTAGTTATTTTCTATCGCTTATGCATCTTTCCTCCACTATAGGCACGCAATTATTCGCTCAGTAGAAGTAACTTTTCCTCGAAAAAGGCAAGCATGTTTTCTCTAGAAAATGATGCAAGATCTGTTATTCACCACTAGACCAGAAGTGATTTTGGGGTATTCCTTTCGAGTACTACGCTTAAACTCGCCCAAGAAGGAAAGAATAGTCGTTAAAAACACACACACCTCATTTGTTGGCAGGCTGTGCTTCTCGACGATGTCTCTTGGCAAAAATATTGTTTGTTCACGTATGAGGTGACCCCGGACGTTTTTCAGCACATGTGGCGCATCGGCAAAAAACAAGAGGTCTCTGTTCTCTCCCTCAACAGCACACGGATGGCGGCAGGAGACAATGGGATCACCGTGCCGCGTTGCCGACACTCCACACTGTTTCCACAAACCCTGGTTGCAGGCGCCCATGTCCGAAACGATTCCCTCTACCACGAGACCAATTTTCTCGCACTCCACAATAATCTCGAAGACAATCTTCTTCAGGCCCTCCGATGACACAGAACCGCCTGAAATGGAAGACAGCTATTAGATACCCCATTGACAATATTACACTTTCATGACTATGGTAATGGTAACTGACATGATTATGGTAATGGAGAGACATAAAAATCTCTCCATTACGATAAATTGACACATTTACCTGTGAAATGGTAACCGATGACTTGTTTCCACCTTGTGGATAGACCGGCTAGCATAAACACCAGCCCATGCGTTGCAAAGGTTACGGTGCTGTCATTGCTTGGCACCTTGCAGCCTTTCAAAGTCGTTTGCCCAATCACGGTCTTTGTTGTGCAGTCATACTCCAGGCCAGGTGTCAGCTGCATCTCATCCATGAGCAGCACACAGTGTCGCTCTTGGGGACCCATACTTGCAACTTTGCACTCCACTGCAGGAAGAAGTTCTCGAAGAAGCCCTGCGTAAAAAAAAGAAAAGAAACCTGTCTGCATATTTGGTAATGAAGCCAAACATGTTTGAATACATTTAAATTTTTTTGTTCATACCCGTCTGAAACTTGACTCCTTCTATCCTTTTCTGGAGAGTTCGCTCGGCTGGCAGGGGCAGGAATCCTTCTCGAAGGAAGTTGTAGCCTCTGTGTCCACAGGCAAGACGGAGTTGCAAGGCTCGTTTGGTAGTCTCCCCAGACCATCTGTTGCCTCTCATATCTTTTTGTTGCATACAGAGGATCTGGTCGTCAGCAAGATGCCCTCTACAGTCATCTGAAGGATGTAAAAAGAAGTTCTACAACAATATGACGTGTTGGGCTAGTTGGTTTAAGGTGAACATCTTGGGAAGAAACAGTGGCAAAGAAACTTGGACAAGAGTAAAGGAACAAACATGACAGGATGGCGCTGAACTAACAACTGTTGTTTATTACACAAAAGGGGAAGGAAGAAAACAAGAAGCATCTTAATCAGAAAAAATAGACACACACACACACGCCAACTAAGCAGCATATTATGTCACGATAGGCCAAATCAGTGGCTATGTAATGCCCGTCATAGTCAATCGCAGGTACCCAAATTCTTTTTCAGGTAACGCCACTGACGATTCACTGACGAATCTCCTGCCAAGTTCCGAGATAAAAAAGGCCTCGGAAATTTCTCTTGTCACTCTGCTGCCTAAATAACAGACTTAGTATTTGTATTCATTCAGGGCCACAGTTGGGGGGGGTTTCTACCTTTGCACTGCAGGGGCTGCAAGTGCCAGCCTAATTTTAGTGAAGTCACTGTTTTGGATAGACAGAGTGACAAGGGAAATTACCGAGTCTTTTTATCTGAGAACTTGGCAGGAGATGCGTCAGCGAACCGTCAGTGCCGTTATCTGAAAAAGAATTCGGGTACCTGCGATCGACTATGACGGGCATTACGTAGCCACTGATTGGGCCTATCGTGACATATTATGCTGCTTGGTTGGCGTATGTGTGTGTCTATTTTTTCTAATTAAGATACTTCTTGTTTTCTTCCTTCCCCCTTTTGTGTAATAAACAACAGTTGTTAGTTCAGCACCGTCCTGTCATGTTTGTTCCTTTACTCTTATCCAAGTTTCTTTGCTGCTATTTCTTCCCAAGTGCTACAATTAGAATTTTTGTACTAAAGTTGAATAAACATTTATTGGCTGCCATTTGTTTTGCAATCATATACGAGACTCAATACGTTAATACCTTTAAGATTCTGAAGCTCTCGTGACAGCTTGATATTTTTTTGTTGGCAAGGTCAAGCTTACGACGGAGTTCACATATTGTTTCTTCGTGACGTTGTTCAAGGCAGTTTGCAGCAATATCACTAGACACCATGGGATCTGCAAAAAACATACATGATTTGAATAAAACGCAACATGAAAAAAATAATGTGAATCCCACCCCATGGGAGAATTAGTGTAAAAGCAAAGCTTCCTTTGATGTACGATTGTCACTGCTTGGACGGTGATTATTTATACATCTATTGGAAACATCAACATTTGTGTTTATATCCAACAAAATGCAGGGTCTATCGAACACACAGCAAACAAAACCAAACTCGTCCTGCACGAAATGTTTCTCAAAGTACTCTTGTGCACCCCTAAACGACGCTCTCCTGTACCGCTGCTGTCTCACTGCCGCCACCCTGTTCCACTTCCCGTTGATGAGCCAGCATGTGCTCACGTTCAAAACCATGCTTCGCCGCGTACCGAAGACATTCTTCCTGCGTTCGACGCTTCTTCCTAGCCTGCATTTCCTTGGCAGTGAACACACGGTTCGGCTCCATTTTTCCGTTTGCGTTGAAGTTGGCGCCTTGACTTGGTTTATACTGCCCTTGGTTTCTATGCAATATGATGTGTTCTGAACATCTGGGACGGCTTGCTCGAACCAGCGTCTGGGCCGCTTAAAGGGGCCCTGCAATCATATTTAAGCGTCTACCTTTTTTGCGGTTTCCACGTCTCTCGGGGTTCGGGTAAGCCAGCGGGCACGGAAAGAGTGGCTAAATATCAGTGCGTCATATTTTAACCGGACGACGCAGAAACCTCCTCCACCGACGAGGGCGACCCGCGGTACCGAAAGCGCGCAAAATGCGACGTCTTTGGTCCTTGGCTTACTACTGGTCAGAGCCGCTAAAAGCTTCTTTTTAGTCGCAATACAAAATATAAGTGGCGCGAACCGTTTCATTTACTTATAAAAGTCGTTTTTGTTCAGTATTTAGATCAGAAAAGAAACGAATGCAGTTTATAAAGTACGGAAACAAGAAATGACCCGTCGACATACCCGCCACCAAGCGGTAGAAAAGGCGGCGCATACTAGAAAAGAGTAGTGGGATCAGGCGCCGACACGGAAAGGTCCCGGATGTACGCGCCAGCGCTGCGGTCGTTTGGACAGGAGGATCCGACCGGCTCACAGCGTTCTGAAGGCCTTCGGCGAGAAGCTTTGTCTTGGGGTTTGGCCATTTCGCAGTATGGCAGCGCGAAGTGGCTCCCATTCTGAACTGATCTTTACCCCGTGTTTGCTGTCGTTTGTGGCCAATGAAGTGTCATGCCGAATTAGTGTTTAATCGCGTAGCAAATGCAATGAGAGCCGCTCTGGCCGCCCGCTGCATACAGCCTATCCAGAAGATGCTTTTTGGCGCCCTCTCGCGCCGTTGACACTGAGTGCGGCAGCCGTGAGTGCTCGATGAGCTCACTGCCCCTCCTCTACTTCACGGCCACTCAAGCAACCAAGGACGTCATGAGGGAGGTTATTTGTTGCTTGTTTTTGTAATTTTAATTTGCCTATAACTATTAAAATAAAGCGAATTTCGAGAAAAGTTTCACTAAGTTACTACGTTCAGTGCGCTCAGGTTCGGTGCAAATTAAAAACTAGTAAAAAGTCCTTGCAGGGCCCTTTAAGTTGCGACGCTCTCTCATGCTCCCCGTGCCACGCGTATACGTCCACATTGCTCAGGCTGTCCAGCCACAAAAAATACTCAATTTCTCCGTTCAGGATTCGAAGTCAAGCTCAATGCAGAGAGGTTCAGCGTGAATCTCCAATGAAGACTCTCTTCAGTTTGCCCACATTCGTCTCCGTGCTGCTGGCTAGAACCATTTGGCTGAGTTTAAGTAGTACCATTCTGTCTATCAGAAAGAAGCTCAATTTCGCAGACAGATAAGTCACATGGTCGAGGCGTGCGAGTTAGCTGAAAATTACTCTCAGTGAAACAATTCTGTAGTCATCGCCGCTCTCCTTAGCTGATCAAAACTGATTAGAGTCAACTACCGTCTTTCCGGAGCCCATAGTTTCTGTTTTAAACGAAATCTCCGAAACAAGAGCTTGCCATGAAAAGAACAAAAAGCACCGGGAAAACAAAACTATGCTCTGCAAGTTAACGTGCACCGGCTACACTTAACCGTCGCAGTTCAAATACCTATAAAATAGGGCATTAAACAAAAGAGAATCTGTTAAATTGAATGCGCCACCCGTTCAGGCGGCCCGGCCGAGCCTACGCGACCTCTTCTCTGCCACCATGTTTGTTTGGTGGTGGCGCCCCCTATAGGTCGCTGGAGTCGCGAATAGCCATTTCTGGTCAAGGTGCACGACGTCGTGTGTATAGCATTATCCTTTAAAATACTTACTTTCACTGTAGCCTGCTGCACTTCCTAGGCTCAAGGTCTTGTGGCAGTCAGAGGCGGAGAGTCTGTCGGCATGGCGTCTGGAAAGATTATTGCAGGGAGAGTCAGAACACAAATAAAAGAACAGAGTGTCTTCCCAACCTTCCAACGTGGCAGTGTCGCTCAGAGTCTCAACTGTGCAGCCCGAGAGAGCTCTGTCAGGGTTTCCTGTGCAAAGTGTGCGTGTTAATGTTTTGCACAAAAGGTTGGAAGCAAACAGGATTACACATAAAGGTGTTGGGCTCCCCTGAATCATGACAGCTATATGATGCGCACAGAAACTGTGGAGGCCGACTTACTTTCACTGCAGCCTGCTGCGCTTCCTGGGCTCAAGGTCTCGTGGCAGTCAGAGGCGGGAGAGTCTGTCGACATGGTGTCTGAAAGGTTATTTCAGGGAGTGTCAGTTACCAACAGTTCAACAAAAGCACAAAGTCAGTGCCACTCGTAATCTTTTTCTTTGCCACATACCTGACAGATTGGCTGAAACTTGCTTTACTGGCAGCTTTCTGTTGCATTTTCGCTCGTTTGAGTTATGCCCGGAGCCAAAAATAGTAGGCACTGCATCTTGTTTAAGCAGCTTTCTGCCATCGGCTCGGTGGTTTTCGAACTGAGACTGCTCGAAGTGATCCTAGAAGGCATTATAATAAAAGCCTGAAGTAGCCGCTCTCCCGTTCAGTCGGCGATGCTTCAGGACTTTCAAAGCGATACGCGGAGCAGAACAGCTGCTAAATGCACTCACCTCACAAAGCTTGCTTCCCGCGCCGGGCTTGAAATCTTTTCGGTTCACAACGGTTAACCATGCTTTACGTCTCGCTGTCGCGTCCTTTCCTAACGGAATGCGGAAGAGTCTTTTCCCATTCTCTGACCTGTTGGCACACCCGAACGCACAGCAAGCAGGCATTGTTGCACAAACTACACTGCGACACTTCAGATGCTTCACACGGTAGCGGTTTCGCGCTTATACGTCGAGATCCAAACGCGAACCTCCGCGACATCCGTCCTTCGTATGCCACGCGGAATACTGAGGAAACCCTGAACTAAGCACGGATATCACAACTCGAATCAAGGTCGTGTTTTTCGTACCTCACGGAAAACGCGCGTGCTGAGCGACGGACTTCAATGCTTCAACGTGCGCGGACCCAAGATGGTGGCGTTGAGAAAGCGCGATGATGATGATAGCGACTCACGTGACTGCCGCTGTCCAATGATGCCGCAGCGAACCAGAATATTATTGGATAGAGAGACTGCATTGTCGGCAAAATGCCAAAGAAAAGGAATGCGGTACTTTGAAAGCGTAGCTTTATTTAGTGACTCTAATCTACATGTGTCTTGTATGCATTAAATGGAATAGGTACTGAAAAAAAACATGTTTACTGCTTTCATTCTTTATTCGTTATTCATGAATCCAATCCGAAGTGTATATTTTTCGTTCTACTCGATCTGTATTATTTCACGCTCTTGTCAAATATTAATCACTTTAGAGCAGATAATCATAAAGATACGATTAGAAATATTTCGTGTTGGAGTGAAAGGTACAGAAGATATAAAAAATAAGTGAAGGATTATTAACTCATTAGCATTCTACAGAAAAGCTGGTAGATAATGCATATAATCATTAATGTCGAATCACACCTTGAAACATACTAGCGAAACAAGGTTTTTCACATGATACATTTGAGAAACAAAAACTGGAGAAAGAAAGTATGTTTTATTGCTTAGAATATCTCAGAAATATTTGTTTTATTTCTCGATAGGAGCGAAAAATTAAAAGCTATCAACAGTGCCATCTCACATTTAAACAACTGAAGTCTTTACACTGCCGGCAAGCAACTCAGCAGGCGTGGTATGCAGCGCGGACTCGAAGCCGAAACTCAACCAAGGTCAACGGCGAAGGTGGAATTATTCAATGGCACAATAATTCGCAAATACCACCGCTGCAACAATGTCCTATGAGTAGCACATTGTAAGAAACGACGATTCCTTAAGTTCAAATAAGTATCTTCGGGGCATCTATTGTCAGGACAAAAGTGCAAACATTAGACACAGAACCAAGAACAGTCGCATAGAAACCGGCAACTACATCTCGAGCAGCCAAAGGGGAACAATGTTAAGTACGAGGGCTGATTCAATAGTAATGACACGAATCTTTTATTCAAAATTGGGCTCCGATTATTATTTTGTTTCTAAGCAGCATCCTTCACATTCAATATATTAGATACAATATTTCAGAAACAATAAATAATGCCAAAGAATGATTTGCAACGTCACTTTCAGCGTTGCCTCAACGACTTTGTTCCTTTCATCGAACGAAGAGAACTTCCTCTCGCAGAATGTTTTATTTTTTCGGTGCGTGAAATGCCCAGAATTCACACGGCAAGAAGTCCGGGATATATGAAGAGTGATACAGGGCAATCACCACTCATTAGAGGTTAAAGCAGATTTCAATCACACACCTCTGCCACACTCTTCAACGTCCACCATGACGACAATTATGAGATGCCTACGCTCGCTGCGCCAGAACGTTAAAGACTACGACGATTCAACTGCACGTTAAGACATATAGATGGGTTACCTTCACATGCACCAGCCAAATACTGCTACACTGCCCCTTCTTGCGAAGAAAAATAGAAGCAGTCTCATTAGTTGTTAAAGAAAACCTCGTAGAACGTCGTTGATACGTTCTGCTTACATACGTTTTCCCGGTTGTTTCATTCCCGAATGCCGGTCCCGTTGAACTCTCATAGGAATACATGGATCAGTTTCGCGTTTACGGCGTTAGGCTTCCCGGTTCTCACATCCACAAACCTGACGCTGTAGACATGAGGCAAGGTGTTGGGCCGCCCTCTTCTTTTCTCCGTGCTTCGCCTCTTTCTTACCTCTTTACCTCTCTGCTGCGTGCTTCTTGCACTGGCGGGCAGGACCCTGCACTAGGCAAGCTTGAAAGGCATTCAGGCTTTCACAATCGCCCTTTATCTTTCCGGCACTTCCTCCGACGTGTGCGCCTGCTTCTGTTGTGCTCAGTTCCGCTAGTTTCATTTCGCGTAGAGTTTGAAATTCATAATCGTGCTCCGTGCATGGCGCGCTCCCGGTATGTGCACGCTAAGCCTACCTCTTCATACCGGCGTGATAGAAGCAGCCGCTGACGCGGGGGAGCAGCTGGGTTAGCTCAATGGGCTCGCAAATTATGCTCTCTTTCTTTATAGCGACAGCTGCTAGGGGAGCCTCTTTGTGAAATTGCATAATCGTCCTTCGCGAAAACTCCAGTTGGCGTCATCAATCACATGATCGCTCCCAGCCGCCGCAGCCGCTTAATTTATAATAAATTAGTACAGAGCAGACGCAACTGCCGATCGACATGATTCAAAACTGCGATTTCCTCAGTATTAGATTCGGTGTTAAGAAACTCATGCAATATTGCTTTGCTCTGTCGCAAACTGTCTAAACATTTGGGGAGGACAAAAAAGCGTTTCTTGTGATTTCAGATAAAGCTTCAGATAACTGGCAACCAGATTTTAAGCCCTAAGAAGGGTAAGAGTCGTTACTCTGAATCGTAGCTTATTTAGGGGCTCTAGGTTCGGCTATTCCCGTCATCCGAGCGACTGGGCACGAGCCACTACCCGAATGCATGTCGAGGCATTGATTGTCACGAGCCAAAATCGTATGCATACTCAGTACTCGTGTCCACTGTATGAGCGGCATTTCAATATCATCACAGCGGGGATCGCAAGCTTGATGACGCACTCCGGGGAGCCCATTGTTGGCGTTCTCTTTGCAGCATCATCATGAAGTTTTGCGAAGTAGAGACTGAAATTAAAGGTCCGCTTTTATCCTCGGACTTCTACCGCGACGAAGACGCTTCTTGGTCAGTGGCCTTGCTTTCGACTACTGTTGAGTCCCAATAGTGCTACTAAGCTGGTGCAGAGAGAAACACTCGTACCCAATATCGTTGCATGGCCCCTTTAACTCGTACATGTACTTAGGCATCACGCTGCGAAACACCGAATACAATTTGCAATAATATTGCAATTAAATGCAAAGGTGCAAGCGTCACAATCGTCACAATTTGCAAATGAATCACACCCATCTCCGCCAAGCAGCCATTCGAGGAGCCAACATTCTCCAAAAAAGCAACCTGTGGTGTTGTAACAGGCTGGTTTTGTGGGGACGACTATAGCAGGACTGACATCTGCAAATGCGGTGGTGTGTGTCCCAGCAGATATACGCGCCCATATAGAGCGTCGGCAAGGAGAAGTCGGGCGTCAGGCCCTGGGCTGCCATGGGGCAGTTGCAAAAGTGGCTGTCCAGGGGGACCTGGGCTGGTCCTCCTTCGAGGCTCGGGAGGCGACCAGCAAAATATCCTACGACGGACGCATTCGTCATATAGACAGATGCTTTACGCCAAGCGTATCGTCTGTTTCGTCCTCTTGTGTGTTTCTTTCGTGTTAAGTCAATGTAGACCTTTCACGTACACACACTTACATGGATCGCGAACCCGTTGGAATAAGCGCCTCTATCAGCTCGAACGCAAGCACGGATTCTTTCTATCCCCATACAAGCGTCCACGGCAAAAGAGTGGGAGTCAGAGGTCCGTAAAAAGGTTCGTGACCAAGAGACCCAGCAATGGCTGCAAGACGCCCAAACCAAGTCGACACTGGATGTGTACGTGATACATAAGCAGACCATCACTTCGAGACTCGACCGTACGACAACAGTCGAAGCAGTCACCTGCTGTTCGAAGCAGGACCGGGGCCCTCCGAACGCTGTCTTACAAGCGGCGGTTCAACGACACTGTGACCACGAGTGTGTGCATGCCGTGCGAAGTCCACGCCGAAACGGTCGCACATATTGTTCTGGATTGTCCGACTCTCCAGCCTACTAGTACTAGGCCACAGGATAGCGGATCGCATCCTCGGATCCCCCTGGGGCTCGCTGCGGCGTTGGATTTCCTTATACAAACAGGGCAACCGCGGCAACCCGATGAAACAGGGCGGGGAGAACATGCTGACAGGCCTGCTACAAAATCGAACGTGATCCCCAGCGGTCCGCACAAGCCTACTGTATAGAGGCGACTAAAAAAGGCTTGAGTACTGCTGGAAAAATGTTCACATCAGGTGCCATTAAGATTCACAGGGTCACTGAGGCACGAATTCGCGTTCCAGCCCGCCTGTTCCAAAGAAAAAGAGCCGCAACATCATCGGCATCATCTGCTAAAGTGCCCGTCAACGTTACTAAAACCCTCAGTTGGGAAACTCACCCTTGAAACCGGGCCGCTGGCGTCCACCGAGACCGAGCTAAATACGATAACAGCGCCACCCTTTAGCAACGATTTGAAACATGAAAGTTGCTTTAAATAGCTACTGCGAGATGGCCCTGCGAGATGGCGCCACCGGCCCTTGCCGCGACTCGACGTGCAGTCGTGCAGTTCCCGGAGGTGGCGTTGCGATCGCCATTAGCTCGGTTCTCGAGTACGGATCGGAGCCACTTTTGAAAGCAGGCTCTATGGCAGTTCCCCAACTGAGGGTTCTAGTAACGTTGGTGCCTGTATTACGGAAAGTTTCCAACTGCTCTATCGGTCTCACGTGGTATATACAGTGTTGGGAAGTACTTTATTAAGGTGCAACCCCACCGCGCATGACGTTTTGGTGCTTTTTTGAAGGTTTATAACTTTCTTTCTATGTATCCTACAATCGTAAAGTTAATGTGAAATTAAAGAGCTATTTCTTGACGATATTTTGATGTCTCGATATTACGATTCTTTTTAGTGGTTAGTTAATTATTCAACATTTAATAGACCATAGTCTCTAATATAGAAAAAGTTATTTCTTGAGTTATAACGTCCCATCGCCCACGATATTTTACGTGAGTGTTCGGTTGGTTATAATTAAATAAAAAAGTAAGTAATGAACTGTACAGATAATTTACATTTTAAAATAAAACATAAAGTTTAAATTAGTATTATTTTATAGTGATATAAAAACGTAATAAGTCAATCAATGAAGAATCCTTCGATATTACATTTTTCAGGACTTCCATATTGATATAGCTACACGTTAAGAATGTTATTAGACCTCAAACGTTTCCCATTGAGTTACGGCAAACTCTAGTTTCTTAAAGGACACATGCAAAGGAAAAAAAACTTTTTTTTAAACAGCCGGGTTGGGAAAAGAAAGTCATAAAAGCGAATTTACAACGAAAGATAAAATTTTTTAGAGCTATATTTACGGCGCTATACGAGTTTGTAGTTGGCGCCCACGGGCGCCGCGGAAAAGTGGCCAATATTTATCACATGATTGGCCCCTATTTGTCACGGTACTTGCGCTCTTTCGGAAGCTTCCTATGGTCTCGAAAAGTTACTTATTCATCTTCGTTTGAAGTCCAACAAAAAACTAAGATTAATAAGTAACTCTTAGAGCCCAAATGAAGCTTTTGAAAAAAGCGCAAGCAGACGTGATAAACCTGCGCGCCGGTCAGATGACGGCGGCGGCGCCCCGAAGCAGACGAACTTGTGCGGCGGCGGCGACGGCGGCGTGGAGAAACGCGTTGAAGCGGTGGCTCACAACTCTCAGCGTGCGGCGGCGGCGACGCACAGGCCTACCACGTGACCAGCGGCGGCCTCCCGCGGGCGCCAACTACAAATTCGTTTTGCGCCGTAAATATAGCTATAAAAGTTTCTTTCTTCTTTGTAAATTCGTTTTATAACGATACTTTTTCCATCTAGGCTGTTTTAAAAAAAATGTTTATTTCCTTTGCATGTGATCCTTTAATATAAAATACAGGTGGCGACACGTGTTCAAGAATACCTTGATGTGGATTTTCCGTCGCGTGCCGCTAGGAACGCCGCATGAAAGACAGAAAAAGCGCCAGATGTCAGGGTGTCAGATGCCAGGATGCCCGCAGTGAGCGAACCAGAGATGTCAGAACATCAAGCGCGAGGCTGCGGGTGCCACCACAGCTGTGAATGGAGCCAGCTGAACATAAGAAACACACAGAGAAAAAATATAACATTCGCACCGCTGGGCCGGTTTGCTCACCTTGCGGCCGCGGCTGCGGCTGCAGGCCAGAGGGATTTTTTATGTCACGTGACCATCTTCATGGGGATAACGAAGTACCTAAGCGTCCCGGCCTAATGGCGGAGAAATCCCGTATCGCTTCAAGCACAAAAGCCTAATTTCGCTCGCAGAAACCGTCTGCGGGGACTTTCAGCTGGATGTCCAATTGACCGCCCCTTATACTGGAGAAGCGGCAGGTAAAGTTACGGCACCAGGGAGGTAAGTACGAGGCAAAATAAAAGAAAAAACCACGCGAGATAAAAGCAGTGTGGTATATTTATACACCTTCGCCAGCGCCGGCGGCTTGCCGCCTCCTCTTGTGGGTCAATAACTAAAGAAAAAGCCTACTCTCTTGTGGTCGAGGGGTTAGAGTGCCCGGCACCTGCAGTGTCGCGGGCGTAGAGAGTCCCGGGTTCAAAATCGCGCCAGAAACTCTTTTTTTTTCTGCTTGTATTTGACTGTATTCTCACCCCAGAATGTACACAAGGCCGCATGAGCTTTTATAAAATTATTGGGCGGGTAGTTCTGACTCACCAGTTCGTTGTTCATGACCTCGGAAGAGCGCATACATGTCTCTGGCTTTTTACCTTCCGCCATGCCTCCTGCGGCTGCCGTGCACTCCGCGGAAAGCTTATGTCGTTGACAATATCTTCCATGCCTGTCTCCTTCGTTCGCCAGGTAACTGTGCTGCTGAATTTCTCTAGAATTTGTTGTTTTGGTTCTCCAATTGCTCTAATTAATTCCATTTGTTGATCCAAAGTCATTTTAGGTGTTTGCGTTCGAGAGATGGTTTGCGATGTCGACGCCTGACTCATTTTTGGCATTCGGTTGTGATCGTCTGCTATCCATACCAAAATTCAACACATAATGTGTTAATATTACAAAACGATTGCCACAGCGAGATGTAAAGAGTAAAAATATACCTTTATCACATTCCATGCAAGTAAAAGTATAATATCTTTTATTTCGGTTTTACGACTTTCTCTAGAACGTTTGACTTGTTGCCTCTGCCTTGTAGGATTTCGTTCAATCAATGCATCCACGGCTGCTATTTTTTTCGTGTGTGTTTATTTCGTAGAATCTTTTTTTAATTGACACGACTGCAGTGTATTATTAGTACTAAATAGGCGCCTCTCTGTTATTGAAAGAGGTCGTAGCAAGAGCGTTGTATATTTAAAAACACATAAAATAGTAGCTGCTGGGAAAGGATGCTTGTTTCTCTTTGTTTGTGTGAAAGTCATAACGATGCGTAATCTTCGTGTCCTTTTAATGATCATTATGAAACGTTCGTATTTGCGCGTTAACTTGGCTTGATCTTGGTTTCCTTAATGAACATTATGAAACGATTGTAGAAGCGCGTTAACTTGGCTTACCGTAACCTTTCCTTTTCCTGGTTTGTCAGCCGAACAAGTGGGGCAAACAGTAAAAATCGTGTAAGGCGCAGTAGTCCTAGTGGATGATTAATAAAAAGCGCATACTTAAAAACAAAACACACTCGTAGAATAAAAAAAAAAAAAGTTTCCGCCGAGATTTGAACCCTGAACTTTCACGCCGCGACGGCAAGTCCCGGCGCTCAAACCGCTCGACTGCTGCAGACGCTGTTGGGACCGGCGCTGGCACAGATATATAAATACACACCCACAGCTTTCGTTTTGCATGAGTTTTTCTTTTTATTTTGGCTTATATTTACCTTCCCTGGCCGTAAGTTTACTCGCTCCTAAAGTATGATGGGCAGGTTAATTGGACTTCCGTTGAAAGCCTCTGCAGTCGGTTTCCTGCGAGCGAAATTAGACTTTTGTACTCGAAGACGGCACGGACTTCTCTGCCATTAGGGCAAGGACGCTGGGTACTTCCTTGTCCCCATGGAGGTGGTCACGTGACAAAAATCCCTCTTGGCCGCAGCCGCAGCCGCGACAGCAAGGTGAGCAACTCGGCCCTGGACCATACTTCGTTTCAGCTTGGGTCCAGACGCAGGCGATGCTACAAGCGCGAGCTCCGGGCTTTCAGCGTCCCTGCCAAGCACGCGCGCTCGTGCAATGCAAGCACTGTTCAGGGCCACACGCTCGCGCTCGTAGCATCGGCTGCGTCTGGACCCAAGCTGAAACGAAGTATAGCAACATTTAATGATGCCTCTTTTTCCTTTTCTTCTAATCCTTGATTTCAGTTTTCTTTTTCTTTACACTAACTAAGATTTCTTAATTTTTACACTTGATTTAGGTTATCTATTTCTTTACTCTTAATTCGGTATGTCTTCCTTTAACGCTTTTTCTTCTCATTTAACACAGTGACCTTTCTGCTGTCGGAATGTTCTCATCCCTTTATTCTGTCTTCTTTAAGCGATCTTCTTCATCTTCTACCTTTCCCTGGAACTCATAACATTCCGCAGGAAAATCTTCTCTGAGTTGAGTATTTTCTTTTCCGCAATGACCTTACTGCTTTCGGAATGTTCTCATCCCTTTTCTTCTGTCTTTAGGGGTCTTGTGCCTGCACTTGGGACAGTTGTTTTGCCAGAAAAGTTGACACTTGCGCTTGCCAAGTATTTCTTTCTGATACTATTGCCCGGAACGGAATTCCCTCTTTATGTTTCTTTGCTGAGAAAAAGACCGACAGATTCCTCGATCTTGCCTTAGAATTTAAAGACGGACAGGTCTGCTGGCGATACCAAGCTCGGTCCTGCAAAAGGTTTCTTCCATTCGAATTCAGACACTCAAAGAACGTGAAACATGGGGTCGCCACCACGGCTACTAACATCTGCCTTAAAGAAGCCATGCGAACACCAGATCCAGAAGAGTTTTGACACTCAGATATCCAGGCTACTTGATGCTGGGTATCCGGAAACACTACTGGTATCAATATGTGAAAAGATCTCCCAGAAGTTAAAGCGCGGACAGGAAGGCATCGAGCGAACAACAAAGAAAAAGACTGGAAATCCCATAGTGGTAGCACCATATCTCCATGGCATCACTCACCGGCTAAAAAAGATTGCACGGCCGGCAAGGGGTCCAAGTGATAAGCTCCGCGCCGAACAAGGGCTATTCAATGTGCGGCAGGGTAAACGGAAACCAACGTAAGCACCAAGAGGCATGTAACATCGCACACAAAACAAGGTACGCCCAGTGTCAAAAAGAAGTCATTTATAACATCCCATTAACATGTGGAAGGTGTTATATTGGGCAGACAGGGCGCTGTATTAATGATAGAACAAGGGAACATGCCACATCTCTACGAAACTTGACAGCAGCAGGACACCTTGCAGCCCATTGTCGCGCATGCAAATGCGAGGCAACGTTGTCCAACGTAAACATCGTGGGGCGGCATAAAAATCAACTCGCCCGTGAACTACTAGAAGCCCTAGCCATCGAAGAAAAAGGCGAGGACTGTGTTAGTGCCCCTTCCGTTGCACTACACAACTCAGAGAAGATTTTCCTGCGGAGGGATATGAGTTCCAGGCAAAGGTAGAGGAAGAGGAAGATCGCTTAAAGACAGAAGAAAAGGGATGGGAACATTCCGAAAGCAGTAAGGTCATTGCGGAAAAGAAAATACTCAACTCAGAGAAGATTTTCCTGTGGAATGTTATGAGTTTCAGGGAAAGGTAGACGATGAGGAAGATCGCTTAAAGAAGACAGAACAAAGGGATGAGAACATTCCGACAGCAGAAAGGTCACTGTGTTAAATGAGAAGAAAAAGCGTTAAAGGAAGACATTCCGAATTAAGCGTAAAGAAATAGATAACCTAAATCAAGTGTAAAAATTAAGAAATCTTAGTTAGTGTAAAGAAAAGAAAACTGAAATCAAGGATTAGAAGAAAAGGAAAAAGAGGCATCATTAAATGTTGCTAATCCAGCGGTGCGAATGTTATATTTTCTCTGTGTGTTTCTTATGTTCAGCTGGCTCCATTCACAAGCAATGAACTAACTTGCTCAGCTAAAGCCCGTAACACCACAGCTGCTTTTGCGCGCGTTCTACTGTGCGTGGGTACGCATGCCTGACGCGATCCAAATGAATTGGGCGCCATGAAAGGGCTTCCGCGACGTATGCGAAAACTTTTGAATGTTTTATCACTTGCAAATATAATTTTCTCAATCAAACTATGCTTGTCGGAATGGTTCGACTATATTTTGCTTCAAAAACCACTTCGGTGGCTCTTAAGTGACAATGATATTTAAACAAAACTCAAAGCATTAAAACGTCTTAGTGTCTCTGAGCCAACGCACTGGCCCATGAATCCATATTTCTCGGGTTTAAATATTGGCCGAGGTGCCCGCAATCTGACGAAGGCCAATCTGAGATTTCGGCAGCACGTCAAAGATCTCCAGTTAGTCAAAATAAACCCGCAATATATTTTTATTGGGGCGTGTTAAGTGATTCTTGATGGTTTTACTTGCAAAACCCAAAGATAGGAATATTTGCTTTGCTTTACCTTAGTTCAGAGCACAGCCAACGCTACGGGCTGATGAAGCCACTGAAGCAGCGCCATGAGCGCGTGGTTAGCGTGGTCAAGCAGTTCGTTCTCTTTATGCGCCTGTGCGGTCGGGCTAAACTAGAGCCAATAAATAAGCTACTCTTCATGCACATCTTGGTGCTTAAAATGATGGTTGTCAGTTATCTGAAGCTTTATCTCAAATCACAGGAAACGCCTTTCCGTCCTCCACAAATTTTTAAACAGTTCGCGACAAAGCAAAGCAATATTACGTAAGCTTCTTAACACCGAAACTAATGCTGAGGAAGTCGCACTTTTAAATCATGACGATTGGCAGTTGCGTTTGATTTGTACTAACCACCAAGATGGCGGCGCCCACGACAATATCGGGGAAAACAGTGCCGATACTCTAAGCGCAGCTCATTTGGTTTAGCTCACAGGCTAAACCAAGTCGTTGGCCGAGTGTGTTTTGGCACCGCAGATCAGAGCACGTGGAGAAATTCGCGAGTGCGAGCTCCTTTCAAAGAACGGAGCTCACGCTGCAGAACGTGTAGCGACTAAAGCCCCTCGATGTGTTTGCGTTGGTCTTGCAAGTAACCTCAAATGTGCCAGTGCACGAGGCCTGTGTTTCGAGCGGCCCTTGGAGGCAAATGGCGGCGCAGCACCCACTCGTGGCACGTGTCTTGCGCGTTTCCACAACAATGGTTGGCGGTACTTGTAACAAAACGCTTTTATCAAGGGGCTTTAGCAGAGACCCTGGGTTCTGTCGCACATCTGCATCCGACCGTCGTGCGATCATGTATCACATATACTGCGTGATGCACGTTAAAGACCCCGAGCTCAACAGTTGTACTACACTTTTTATAATCTACAACGGGTAACAATGTCGCAATACGAAGCTACTGCTCTCTAAAAAACTAATGACTAATTTTGAATGCGCCGTTACATTGCATTTATAATGTGTGTTCGCGTGTTCGCGTTCTTTTTTGATTTTGTCTACATCTTTACTTGTGCGGCTTGTACTTATGATGAAACAGACTGTAGTTGTCAGACTTCTGGAAAAACATTATATAACTAAGAAAAGGGCACGTGAACGAAAAAGACAAAAAACAACAACAAAAAACATAGGTGCACGTAATAAAAAGAAATGAAATAATAGAAATGATTATAGTTGTGTTTTAAATGTTTTAAGAAATGAAATAATAGAATTGGTTATAATAGTGTTTTAAATGTTTTGAGCGGACCACAAGCTATAAAACCAAGCTCCATTGTTTGAAAGGTGCGCTTGTTCACTGGCAGAGGGGTCATTTCATGTCAAACGTCCCAGACGTTGCGCTCGGCCCCTTCCGATTTCTAAAAAAATTCATGGCCTTTGCCGCAATGCTTGTATCCATGCCCTGAAATATTTTGTCAAAAAATTTTTTTGATGACGTGAGCGCGGTTTTGATTTTTAGAAACAGCGTGAAACTAGGCATCCTTCAATAATTGATGAAAAATCAGCTTTTTAGTAAAACACGCAAAAATATTTTTTCTTAAAATTGATAGGCTTTCCACTTACAATGTGGTTGGGCTTGTGAAGTTTTGTTTAATTTAAATATTTTTGAAAAAACTAAAAAGCAATTGAAAATTTTAACATTTTTGTTATTCTATTAAAAAATATATAATTGCTCCCGGGGCTTAATATAACTTTTAACCGGCTGCCCTGCAGGTATATAATCTATAAAAATTTTAAAAGCGCTCAAATAAATATCTCGCACTAAACAAAAATCCTGAAGTTGCAAAAAGGTGAGTTTTGACGCATAAACAGCCGTTTATTTCACCCTGAGGTGGTCCAAGTAAAAATACAAAATATGGTGGGTTTGGAAGAACAATCGATAATCTTTTGATTCTGAAAGTATAATCCAAGTAATTTTTTTTTAAAGCGAGAAAACAATTTTTGAAGTTGAACTCTCGCACCACAACCCGGCGTCGCTTCTTAACGCCTCTTCGGCGCACAGCACGCCACCTGCGACGATAGCTGACACGATTAGGTCCAAAGAAAGAACGGAGTTTTCTGCCGCTTCCCCTTGTCCGTCTTTCCGGCTGCAGGGGAAGAAAGGGCGGGTATCGTGTAATAATCGGAGGTGCCGCCAGCACGTAGCAATAACAGGCCCGTTGTGCCCTTTGTACCGCGAGGGCGGCTCAAAACGCGATGCCTAAACGACGGGCGGCATCAAGTGACCTGGACTTCTCCATACCATGCAAAAGGTTCCACGGACACCTCCGATTCCTAAAATGAAATTGATGGCTCTTCACCGTAACGTTTGCGGTGCCTCTCTAACATATTTTTTTAACGAAAAACGATTTCATGGAGTGATGGCGGTTTGAACTAGTAAAAGGGGGTGGAACTACGAGTCATTCAATAATTGATGAAAAGTAAGACTCTTTTACGGAACACTGAAATATTTTTGCCTAAAAGCCCTGCGGTATTTGGATTGCTATGTAATAAGGATCATGGTCATGGAATTGGTATGCTCGAAGCAGTTTAAAAAAAAGGAATATATGAGCATTTTAGCATATTTTTAGTTTTGTTACTAACTATGGCCTTGCTGCATGCGACTGTAAATACTCTTATTGGCATCCCTGTAGGTATACTGTACACAGAAAAGGCTCCAGAACTGCAACTAAATATTGCCGCCCGCAGAGCCGAGTTCTCGCACTAGTTGTAACTTTCCCTTTGCTTTGTTGTTCTCGAAAGTGCCAGTTCATCCTCGCCCCGAGCGCGCGACGCTCGAACTTTCTTTGCCGAACTTTCGAGATAACGACGCACTCTAGATAAGCAGCTGCCCGCGACCTTGTCGAGTCAGTCTCGCTCGTGCTCTCTGTTGTCGCCGCCGAATCGCCGCCTGCTTTTCTGCTGCCTCGACGCTCTTTCGTTCTTTACTTATTTTTGGTTGGCACAAGTTCGCCTATTAAACCGTTATTGTTGAGTTCACTGCTCGTCTTCGTGTCACCTCCGTTCGTGACATTTCTGGTGGAGGTGCGGGGTATGAAACCCGTGCAGCGTACCCCTACAAGAACTCGTTCAGCAAGCCCCATTTCCCGACGACCTTCCGTTGAAGACTCGGAGCATCGTGCCAGCCGCCGTCTTCAAGGGCAAGCTCCTGAACTCGGACCTCTCCCGGCGAGGACAAGGCAAGTGACAACGACGATGGCTTCCTCGACGGCGCAGACCACAGTAGCAGCCCCCGTCGTTTACCTGCCCGTCGCCCCTCGGACTCCGACGCCTTTCCACGGGGAAATCCACGAGGACGTCGAGGACTGGATCCAACACTACGAGCGCGTGGCACGCCATAACGGATGGACCGCCGAGCAGTACCTGCAGAACCTCTACTTTTCGTTGGAGGGTACTGCGAGGCACTGGTTCGAGAACCACGAGGCTGCGCTCACGTCGTGGGACGCCTGCGTCACCGAGCTGAAGCGGGCGTTCATGAATCAGCATCGTAGGCAGCGGGCCGAAGACCTTCTCCAGGCGAGGACTCAAGGCCCCAACGAAACGGTCACCAGTTTCGTTGAAGACATCCTCCGCCTGAGCAGCCGCGCCGACCCGCAAGCCACCGACGAGAAGAAGTTACGCTTCCTTATGAGAGGCGTGAAAAGCGAAATCTTCGGCGGACTTATTCGCAACCCCCGACGACCGTCGAAGAATTTGTTGCCGAAGCGACAAACATCGAGCGGGCGCTAATGGCCCGAGCGCGCCACTACCATCGGCTCAACGACGTTTCGACTCTGGCATCGGCAAGCTCCGAGTTCAGCACCAGCACCGACGAGCTTCGCGAGATGATCCGTCAAGTCGTTCGCGAAGAACTCAAGAAACTGCTGCCTGCTGCCGACCCCCGGCTTCGCTGTCCATCGCCGAAGTTGTGAGGGAAGAGCTTGAGAGAGCCATCGAACCACGGGCTCCTGTCAACCCTGCTCCGCTCGAGCAATCGACGGTGAGCTACGCCGCCATGGCCCGACGACCGCCACCTGCTGCCAGTCAACCTCCTGCGCCACGACAACGGGACGCACCAGCACAGGCGTACCCCCGACGTCTCGACGTTCGACGTCAGTACGTCCGGCAAGAACAACCGGCGCCCAGAAAGACCGACGTTTGGCGAACGGCCGATCGACGCCCGCTGTGTTACCACTGCGGGGAAGCTGACCACGTGTACCGCCGTTGCCCGTACCGGCAGCTGGGGCTACGCGGCTTCCACCCCGACGACCCGCGCCCACGCTACGGTGAGCGACCACGCGAGATCGACGACTACCTACGGCGTACACCCTCTCCGATGTCTGCGCCTCGACGTGGGTCCCGTTCGCCTTCACCTCGACGTCCTGCGGCATCACCTGTCCATCGGTCCCGCCGAGAGAGCCTGTCTCCCGTGCCTCGCCGGGAAAACTGAGTGCGGCAATACCGGGAGGTGGTATTGCCGATGACGAACGACGCCAATATCCTCCACAAACGTCGGAGGGCTCCCACACTAGCGACGAGACGGATAGGAACGACGGTTCTGCGACGGTGTCGAATAACCTCGACGTTACCATCGACGGCCACGACGCGAAGGCACTCGTCGACACCGGAGCAGACTATTCCGTTTTAAGTGGGAAGCTCTCTCGCCGCCTTCGGAAAGTGATGACGCCGTGGGATGGCCCGAAAATACGAACCGCCGGCGGACATCTCATCACACCAGTGGGAAGGTGTACTGCGCGCGTGGACATCCACGGAGAGACCTGCCCCGTGAAATTCGTCGTCCTCAAGGACTGTTCGAGAGACGTCATCCTTGGCATGGACTTCCTCTGTGAGTACGGTGCCGTGATCGACCTTGGAGCAAACAGGTTGACGCTGCGAAAGCCCGTGCTACCTCCGGAGGGATCCGAAACGACGCCAGCCGCCGTCCGAGTCATTGCGGACCACGTGAACCTGCCGCCACGGTCGAGTGTTCTGGTGCCCGTCGTGACCGATGCAGTTGCCCGCGGGAAAGTCCTTCTGGAGGGCAGCGTCCAACTGCTTCTCGGAAGAGGAATAGGCGTCGCAAGGGGCGTAACGGAGCTGCAGGATGGACGTACTGTGGTCTTCGTGACGAACTTTCGACCGGAGGCGCAGCACCTCACGAAAGGTGCCGCTGTAGGACACGTTGAGGAACTCCGGGCCGACGCCGAAATCGCCGCGATCTCCGACGAGCCCTCGCCATGTCAGCCACACAGTACACCACCGCCGCAGCTCGACGTTAACCCCAAGCTCAGTGCCACGGAACGACGACAGCTCGGAGACCTCCTCGCCGAGTTCGGCGACTGCTTTGCGACGACGTCGAGGGTGCGCCAGACAACAGTGGCGAAACACCGCATCGTTACCAACGAGGAAGCGCTCCCGGTGCATCGGCCGCCGTACCGGGTCTCCCCAAAAGAACGAGAGGCCATTCAAGAACAGGTACAAGAGATGCTCAACGACGACATAATTCAGCCTTCGAGCAGCCCGTGGGCCTCTCCAGTCGTACTGGTGAAGAAGAAGGACGGAACGCTTCGATTCTGCGTTGACTACCGGCGGCTCAACGCGGTGACGAAGAAAGACGTGTATCCGCTCCCCCGCATCGACGACACGCTGGACCGGCTGCGCCACTCACGGTACTTTTCGTCGATGGACCTTAAGAGTGGCTACTGGCAGATCGAAGTCGACGAACGGGACCGAGAAAAGACTGCCTTCGTCACGCCCGACGGACTGTATGAGTTCAAGGTGATGCCCTTCGGACTCTGCACAGCGCCGGCAACGTTCCAACGTGTCATGGACACCGTCCTGGCAGGCCTCAAGTGGCAGACATGTCTCGTTTACCTCGACGACGTCGTGGTATTCTCGGCCAACTTCGACGAGCATTTGCGACGCCTTCGAGCCGTTCTTGAGGCTATCAGGACCGCAGGACTCACCCTGAAGCCGACGAAGTGCCGGTTTGCCTACGGCGAACTGAAGTTCCTGGGCCACGTTGTGAGCAACGAAGGTGTAAGTCCTGACCCTGAGAAAACTCGCGCCGTAGCTGCCTTTCCGCCGCCCACCGACAAAAAGGCCGTCCGAAGATTCCTTGGACTTTGCGCATACTACCGGCGATTCGTTCAGGATTTCGCCAAGCTTTCTGCGCCGCTCACGCACCTTACGAAAGACGCCGTGAACTTCGAATGGGGTGGAGAACAACAACAGGCATTCGACGAACTGAAGCGGCGGCTCCAGTCACCACCGATTCTCGGCCACTTCGACCAATCAGCCGAAACGGAAGTTCACACGGACGCCAGTAATACAGGACTCGGAGCGGTACTGGTCCAACGACAAGACGGTGCGGAGCGCGTGATCGCATACGCTAGCCGGACGCTGTCAAACGCGGAACGCAATTACTCGACAACCGAGAAGGAATGTCTGGCCGTCGTCTGGGCCATCACGAAATTCCGCCCGTACTTGTACGGGAGTCCTTTTCGGGTGGTCACCGACCACCACTCGCTGTGTTGGTTAGCGAGCCTGAAGGACCCATCGGGACGCCTCGCTCGGTGGAGCCTACGACTGCAAGAGTACGACGTGACCGTGGTCTACAGGTCAGGCCAAAAACACAGCGACGCCGACTGCCTGTCCAGAGCCCCCGTCGAGTCAGCTACCGGCTGTGCCAAAGACGACGACGACGACGATCACTTTCTTGGGGCAGTGAGCGTTCACGGTATGGCAGCGCTCCAGCGGGACGATCCTGAGCTGCGCGCACTGATCGACCATTTGGAGGGACGAGGGGGTACGATTCCCCGAGTCTTCTCACGCGACCTGCCAAGATTCGCCGTCCGGAGGGGTATCCTCTATAAAGAGAACTTCGGGGACAACAACTCGACGTGGCTCCTGGTGATTCCTGCTAGTCTTCGAGAAGAGATCTTCCAAGCCTGCCACGACGACCCAACATCTGGTCACCTTGGCTACAGTAGGACTCTTGCACGGATCCGAGAGAAATACTACTGGCCCAAGCTCCCGAAGACTGTCCACCTCTACGTCCGTTCGTGCCACGAATGCCAACGACGCAAGAAACCACCGACGAAGCCGGCAGGTCTCCTGCAACCGATCGCGCCCCCGACTGCACCATTCCAGCAGATTGGAATGGATCTTCTCGGACCTTTCCCGCCGTCGACGCAGGGAAACCGTTGGATAATCGTGGCAACTGATTATCTCACCAGGTACGCCGAGACAAAAGCACTCCCGTCGGGGACCGCCGTGGAAGTAGCCAAGTTCTTCGTGGAGTCTATCGTCCTCCGACACGGCGCTCCCCAAGTCCTGATTACGGACCGAGGATCCTCGTTCATGGCGCAACTGACACAAGAGATACTCCGCCTGAGCCACACCGACCACCGCCGGACCACGGCATACCACCCGCAGACCAACGGGCTGACGGAGCGACTAAACAAGACCATCGCCGACATGATTTCGATATACGTGGACGTGGAACACAAGACGTGGGATGAAGTGTTGCCCTACGTCACGTTCGCGTACAATACGGCGATTCAAGAAACTACCGGCATTACACCTTTTCAGCTGGTGCACGGCAGAAAGGTGACGACGATGCTCGACGCCATGCTGCCCCACGACCCGACGGACGACAGCACCGACGACGCCCAGCTGGTCACCCAACGAGCAGAAGAAGTACGCCAGCTAGCCCGTCTTCGAATAAAGGACCAGCAACGTGTGGACGCTGGCCGGTACAACCTTCGTCGCCGCGACGTGGAGTTCCAGCCCGGAGACAGGGTGTGGGTGTGGACGCCCATTCGCCGCCGCGGACTCAGCGAAAAACTGTTAAAACGCTACTTCGGACCCTACAAGGTCATCCGCCGCCTTGGGGACTTGAACTACGAGGTGCTCCCCGACGGAACCCGACCATCAGGACGCCGCCAGCCACGACCCGAAGTCGTCCACGTCGTTCGACTCAAGCCGTTCTACGCACGATAGGATTGCGATACTGCATGTTTATTTCGTTTCACCGTAAATTTTTTAGCCATTTCTGTTTTCCTTTCACGTTGCATCGGGACGATGCACTTTTAAAGGGGGATAATGCCGCCCGCAGAGCCGAGAAAGCAACGCTCGGTCACGGTCTTCTAGAAGATTCCCATTCATTCTCGCACTAGTTGTAACTTTCCCTTTGCTTTGTTGTTCTCGAAAGTGCCAGTTCATCCTCGCCCCGAGCGCGCGACGCTCGAACTTTCTTTGCCGAACTTTCGAGATAACGACGCACTCTAGATAAGCAGCTGCCCGCGACCTTGTCGAGTCAGTCTCGCTCGTGCTCTCTGTTGTCGCCGCCGAATCGCCGCCTGCTTTTCTGCTGCCTCGACGCTCTTTCGTTCTTTACTTATTTTTGGTTGGCACAAGTTCGCCTATTAAACCTTTATTTTTGAGTTCAC
>JAZHYW010003127.1:0-43750 GCA_037355805.1 Ixodes ricinus
AGCTCCTCTTGGTTCCATAGATGTCGAGTCAGGTTGGAGGGTTAGTCGAGAGCGAGAGCATGTGGTCGTTCATTGCCCTCAATAACCTGATGGCCCGGTATCCACTTCAGGAGGACCTGGAGGAGATACTGCCATAACATACCCCACCACCCCGAAGGTGGTCGGGTGCGTTTTCGTCGAGAGGCACGCATGGCACTTTGGCAGTCTGTGCGCATAGTGATTGTGTAGGTGGAGTGTTGGCGCAGGAGGTTGTCTTGCGCTATTGCTTGCGCCTCCGGCAGTAGTGGGGGAGAGGTCGTTCGGTGAAGGCGCATGACATAGCCTCGTGATCCCACTAATGCAGTCTTTGTGTGTGGTCCGTGTGCCTGGCGTGAGTGTAGTGGCGTGTCGTGCGATGCCTCGCTTAGGTAGTTGCGCCAAGTCTGAGACCTGTCTTGGTTGGTGTTTGAGCCCGTATTTTTTTATGAGTTGTACGGTGACGCGGGGTACAGTGCCCCTGGAGGAGGACTTACGGGATGGGGTAGAGGTGCTCTGTGGGTTAACCGAGACTTGCAATTATGACCCTGCCTTGTTATGAAGCAATAAGGAGATGAAGCTGGTGTATTGCGGAGAGCGACATCCGCGATCACTGTATTTGGTGCACAGTTAGAGACCCCTCGGTTTGTAGACATTTGCATAGTGCTGTTTCTACTCTTACAATCCGCGTTTTGGTGAGTTGATGAGTTCGTACACAGTGGGTTTGACAAGTTTTTGCAGCTCATGTTCCTTCATGCCGTGGTTAGTGACGAGTGACTCGGTAAGCATGGAGTGATTTTGATGAACCTGTCTGTCTCCGTTAGTAATCCACTCCATACTGCGCAGGCCGTCATGTTGCAAGATGAATCCGAGTATGCGGATGTGTCGTTTGCGGTGGATGGGTAGCAAATTGATGGGAGGGATATGACTTTTATATTTGTAGGTCGGTCTTGTGATGGTAGTTGAGAACGACTTTGAACTCCGTTTGCTCTGGAGCGCACTGAAGGAAGATGGACTGCACGTGTTTATGTGTGATGCCCAGCCCTCTTTGGGGCATCTCATCCAGCACGTCTGTGCTGCCTGTTGTGCTGCAGAGGGTAATGTTACCTCGTGAATGGCATGGCTGTGCTGTGGAACTTATTATAGCTTGGGGGAAGGGGGGATCTTCATCACCAAGTGAAGAGGGAGGCTGAAAGGACGGATTCTGTAGTGTACTTCTTAGCGAGGGAGAAAGAGTTGGACGATTGCCCATGGGGATCAACGAAACAAATTGTCCTATGCGAGGTAAAATTTTGATATATTTAAACACGCCGAAGTCAGGTTGTGTATTATGGTGGTTGAGAGGATTGCTTTTTGAGGGACATTGTCAATGCTTTTTTAACATATACTCCTCTGAAGTACTAGGTGTGTCGTAGACCTCCTCCCGGATGCCTTTTGCGACGTCCTGTGTAGTGAAGTTTCTGCGGAAGCCGACAAGAGTGGGGCGAACTGTTGGGTGTTTTCCAGATGCCATTCCAGGCGTGTCAGGACCACCTTTTATTCAATAGCTTGGCCATGCAGGATGCCATGGAAATATGTCCGAGTTTGGCTGGTGTATACGGAAGGGTTGCCAGGTTTGGGAAGGAGGACCACGTGATCTGTTTTCCGTGTCGCTGCGATTTCCCGTAGTTCATACCTGGCTAATTTGTTCGAGCGATTCGTCTTTTTTGCAGGCCAGTTTGTGGTGCATGCCGTGTGTTAATCTTTTAGGTTCCGATGCTGTGTTCTGCTTCAGCTGTACAGGGGCCATGTTGAGTTCTGTGCGCGAAAAGTTGGAATTATGGCAATGTATTTATCTGTGGGTCCTCAATCAGAGTAGTCGATTTTCCTCGAGGGGTTTTGGGTGGGCGACTAAAATGTATTTCAGATTTCCTTGATGTGGTCGTAAGTGATAACCTGTCAGGTATGATGGAGCTTCTATTGGGTGTAGCGGGGTTTGGTTTGCTTTAGAGGGCGCGGTAGAGATGTCATCCGCGAGCTGCATAAGGCTAACCATCGGTACGGCAGATTTTGAGCTACTTCTTTATGTCCAGCTCTTTGAGGCATTCCCGGCTTTCGTGTGTCAGGTCAGAGATGCGAGGTTGTAAATCGCCTTTGTGTTTATTACGGCGCCATCGTCTTATCATGCCGGGTAGATTGATCCGCATTCTCACGAGGTGTAGATCCAGCTGTGGGTGGTCGTTGGTGCGACTGATATGCTTGATATGTTTACCAATCGTATGTACAATGTGGTAGCTCCTCTCCTTCGTCGAAAGGTGGCTGATGTCCTTGTCAGTGACCTCTCTACGGGCTTGTGGTAGCTCGTGATACGTGTGGCGTTAATGGTTCCTTCACCGAAGAAGGATACGGTTGTGGCTCTTATGCGATTCTCGAAGATGTGGTTGTCGCTTCCTATAGTGCCGGACGTATTTTTGCATGTCGCAAGGAGCAGGCCGCGGGTCCACGCGAAATATGGTGTCGTGTATTATTCCTTAGTAGTTCTTTGTCGATTGGGAGATATGGCATCATTCATGAGGATAAAGTGGTGGAGGACCGCGAACGTATGAAGTTTGTGACCTAGAATTGTTGTTTTACCAGAACCCCAGAATGGTTGTGCATATTCAAAGTCTTCTCTCAAAAACGTCGTGTCTCGTTTTTGTTTGACACCCGGGAACATGTCAATTTCGGGAAATGCTATGCTGATCTTGTTGCGAGTCCAAAAGCCTTTGATGGCATGGAGCTTTGGCCTCCGGCGAGCGTACTAGTAACTACGTATTCCTAAATGTGAGAAATGATATGTGTTCTCTCTGCTTTTGTATAGTGGGGAGGTCTTTCTTAACGTAGGTGATTACCATGGGGGGGGTGACGGTTTCTTCCTGCGTGCCCGTGCGACGTAGTTATATGCTGCGCTGTGTATCATGCCGTAGACCAGCAGTATGTGGTCACCGTTAGTTTTTACCAGCACAAGAATGTTTGCGTGCTTACCGGTAATTGCCATCTCTTGGTGCAGGTGGTTGCGTTTATTGCGAAGGCCTCTGCAGATTAGGTCAAAACGGGTGGTTTTAGTACCTGTTTGTAGTGCTGGTGGGGTGTTATGCATGCTGTATTGCTTCGTGTGAGGTGATGGGTGACCGTTTGTGCGGGCGACGTTCATCCTCGAGTGCAGATGGTCTGGTGGTGATTTATTTTCATCGTATTGCTATACGGGTCATAGTACTTTGTATTATTGACGTGATAAGTTGTTGCCAGAGGTTGGAAAGAATTTGATCGGGAAATTCGCTAGCTATATTGTAATTGTATGACATGGGATGGGTAGGGTCGAAGAAAGGGCGAGTTTGGTAAGATTTTGACATTGTAAAGTGGAAAATTTAAGGATGCGAGTGGCGTGTTTGGGAGCTGGATCGCTCACCTGGCTAGGGCGTTTGGAGACTGACTCATTATCGTGTGGCGTTGGCGGTGACGCTGCCCTGGTCCACGTTGACATCACTGTGTGCTCGCATGACTCACTTATACCTCAAGCAACAGTTTATGAAGAGATAATTTCTTGCTCCGTGTTAACACAGCGTCACGTTTGGCTCTATTTGTGACGGGGAGATGAGTGTGTGTGTGTGTGTGTGTGCGTAGCATAATCTTTAGGTTGGAATCGCTCAATAAGTATAAATTGTCAGTTATCACCTGTCTTTCTTGCTATTAGAGCGCAGCTCTTAGGCACCCGTTTCCGGCTTGAGCGGCGTCGGCGTCGCCGTCGTCGTCGGCGTAACCGCGCGTTGCACCATGAGAAATGTCCCATATTGCACCACGCGAGACCCTCGTGACGTCACTCATGACGTCACGTGTGACGTCACGAGGGTCCCGCGCGGTGCATTATGGTACACTTCCCATGATGCAACGTGCGGGGAGGAGGAGGGAGGAGGAGGGAGGAGGAGGGAGGAGGAAAGGAGAAGGAGGAGGACTAGGGGAGGTGAGGAGGAGGAAAGGGAGGCGTGGTGCATTATGGGACATTTCCCATAAGGCAACGCGCGGGGAGGAGGAGGCGGGAGGAGGGGGAGGAGGGACGAGGAGTGGGAAGAGGAGAATGGAAGAGGGGAGGAGAAGAGATGAGGAGGAGGAGAGGAGGGAGGGGTAGGAGGAGGGAGGAGAGGAGGGGAGGAGGTGAAGGAGAAGGAGGAGGAGCATGAGAAAAAGGGAGGAGGGGAGGAGGAGTAGCCGGGAGGATGAGGAGCTGAGGAGGAGGGAGAATGTGTATACCCTACCTTGAGTACCCTTCCCTCCTCCTCCTCAAGGGCTGCACTCTGATTCGGCATTACAGGGTGTTGTAAACGCCTTTCTTTTTTGTGTTTGAAGGGAAGAAGTGGAATGAGTAAATAAATAAAGAAGACGATGAAAGATGTACACTCCTTCGACGTTCTTTCCGTACATGTTCGGCTACATAACGGGTTCAGCGAAAAGGAGCTAAGTGAGTCATCTTTATTGTCTTTACAGCGCGTACTATAGGAATTCAAAATGAAATACGCAACGCTGCCCCCACTCTTTCAATTTCTTGAACGGATTGGAAGACCGTCGGTTCCATTGGACTAATGGTGGCGCATAGGGCTGGGCGTCGATTAAAAATTTTAACCCGATTAATCGCCACCCTTTAATCGATTAATTAATCGATTAATCGGTTGCGTTGATTTTTATAAATAACATACTAAAAAGAATGCAACAACTCGTCTTGCCTTTGAAGACTTATTTTACTCTCTGTTACACGGCGCAAAGGACATTTACAACTGATGATACATATAGTTCTACAATTCAAAGACTCGCATGTTTTTGCTCCAGCTCCGAAGAGAAAGAAGTTTGTCCGCATTCTGCGACAGGAAGACAAGATGTCAGGGCTTGGGTGATGCTTTCTTCTTTTTTCAGAAAAAGGGGCCTCGATGAGAAGGCGTTGATTGTTGTCTGCGTTTTGGCGGATGGTCCTGCTGCAGCGGCGTGCATGGGTGCTTCGCTCGTAAGTGATACTGAAACGAACTTACGCTTCCACTGTACGAAAACGGCTTTTGCAGATGATGCAGGGGACTTCCTTCGAGTTAAAAACTTCACCGCTGGAGTTTACTTTAAACCCAAACTTTCCCGCGAGATTGCCTTTCATACTCGTGAACTCGTCCATTTTTACGGGTCGAATACTGGAATAAGTAACCATGGCGTTGTTTGCTTCCGAGCTTGTTTTTCTGCTTGTTTGTCTTGCCTGGGCAGGATGTGTAATAGATCCTCAAGACGTGAAGTTTCGCGGTCGCGCGGGGATCAATTGCGGGCCCGGCTTGTTCCTCCGGCCTCGGCATAACTGTAATGTATATCCTCGAACACGTGACGCTTCGCGAGCGCGAGAATTGAACCTTGCTCATAGCACCTGGCTGGGAACAGAAAACCGCTCGGGACAGAACGACCGGATGATACCCGCCACGCAGCGTTTTCTTTAAGGGAGGAAAGGGGGGGGGGGGGCACGAGTTAACCCTAGTTCAGCCAGGTCGTCCAGGACAGGGCCATGGGTGGGTCCAGTTGACTTCTTTTGAGTACCGATCAAAAACCAACTAACCGGTTAAAATATTTGATCGCGATTAAAGCCTTAATCGATTAATCGGAAGGTTAATCGATCAATTGCCCAGCCCTAGTGGCGCATGTTCGAGAATCACCTTGACTGCGTCGATAAGGCTTCCCTTACGACGAAAGGAAAGGAAGCGTAGTGGCTACATACTTTAGGAACTGAAGGGTTGTGATCTGAGCCATATGTATGTTTGGACCCTTCGGGGCCCCTGGGCGAGCCAATATACCGATTCGGCATTTGCTTCTTGTAGGCTAGTGTCCTGGCTCGGCCCCACTTGGCCCCACCTCATTAGACACATACTTAAGGTTTCACTAAGCCTCATCAAAAAGGAGCCCCCATGACCTAAACATTGCACCGTTTTATGCACGTACTTACTTGTTTAAATGCAGTTTCTTCCCTAGATCAATCAAACATTAGAGTCTGCTACCCGTTACCATCCATTCATTACCTCTAGACGAGTTTCTGTGTGCGGTTGACAGTGGTTGATCTTATTTTACGGTGTTTAATGTTTTTTTCTGTCTTATTCTATATTGAATTGTGATTCCCCCCCCCCCCCCCCCCCCCGCCCGATTTACACACACTCCTGCAATAGCCCCGGCGGAGCTGGAGTATGAAAACAAAAATATTCAGTCATTCGTTTTTTCTTTCCTTTCCAACCTCTGCTTTTTTTTTGTTTTCTGCCCTCCTTTTCGTTTTTGTTCTCTTTGACGGCAAGGGATAAACCTGGGTGGTGATAGATGCCCTCTAGTAGGGTGCACTGTTGGGCTATTTGGTTCATCTTAGTTCAGCATATCAAATAGCGCAAAAATACGACGATGACAAGAAGTAAACAGGACAAGCGCTTGTCCTCTTTACTTTTTGGCCTTGTCTTTTCTTGCTCTATTTTATGTGCTTAACTAATAGATACCCTCGTACAGATCTACACTTGGTTATAGTGCCCCAGCAGCACTGTTAGAGTAACGTCTCCAAAAAAGCCCTTTCCGTATGGTGCGTTATCTGATCCCTTGCTGGGCTCCATGGTGTGCGGTAAACTGAGGATTCTTAACGGATTGTGCCTCTTTATGGCACTTCCTCCTTCTAAACCCAGCTCAGGAAAGCCCTGGAAAAGGCGCTGTTATGAGCACAAAGCCATTGTAAACACCTTAAATGAAATCACTAAGTTTTTTGTTGTACATTCTTTGGATGAACAAAAGCCAGTTGCAAAGCTATCTACATTTTGTGTCACAGGTACTGGCACACCTTATCGGGTTATCTTATAAAGGCCAAAAAGCTACACTCGAAAGACCTTCTCGTTGAGGTGGACACAAATATCTATAGTGAAGAATTACGCAAGCTCACAACAATCATCGATGTGAAAGTGTCGGCGGTTCCTGTCCTGGTTGACGAAAAGAAACTCAATTGAAGTACGTCATCCTGACCTTTGAGAAACAAGTCCTTCTCGCAAAAGGAAAAGCAGAAGACCTGAACTGAAGCATTTGTCCCTACGTCCCCAACCCGCAACACTATTTACACTGCCAACATTTTGGTCACGGATCACGGAATTGAAAATAAAAAACGACTTCGGCGAAGTGCCGAGGTCAGGACCACCTCGGTGACATCAGCGACACTGGGGCTCGCTGCAGTAACTAGAGTGTAACACACCTAGCCTACTTCCGCACATCTCCCATTTAGGGAAAAAGTTTTTTCCTTGAAAGCCAAGGAAATGATTCCCTATTCAGAGGCCAAGGAAGGTTGTCCTTCCTGCTAGAGGGGTATATGTCGAGGTGGTGCGCAAGGGCCCTCTACCGCGCTCGGAGTCAAAGGCCAGCCAGGTCTCCCCAGAGGTGCTGGCAGTGGAGCTCAGAGCCCTAACCCAGACACATGGGCAGAGGGCCACTCAATCACCCCAAGGGATCACTCACGCTGTTCCCTCCAAGACCGGGCCGGCATTAGCCGTGCCCATTTTCTCTTTGGGCCCTATCCGAAGGGGAAGAAGCAAGGTTCTCGCCCCAACTCGCTTTAGAGTGGCTCCTCTTCTAGGTAGCTGTGTGATGCTGACACCGCTCCTGGCTCTAAAGGAATGGAACCGAAGGAGCTGGGAGACTTGTTGTATGTTTCACCTCTCCCTGCTAATCGGGCCGAGAAAGGCAACTGTCCTCTCATACTCCCAATCAATCGTCACAACCACGCTACGACGGACTGCACTCTGCCACGGAGATACTCAGCGGTTGCCATACCAGCGGTACCGCGCCCGGTGGACCTCTGACAAGCGCGACGGGCTCGACTTGCGACGCCCCCAAGCCAGCCTTCAGTCTGTGGCGGCTCCTGCGCCCGACGGCGCGGTAAGGCCCGAAGACCCTCGAGGCCCGCCAGTCGCCCCTGCAGCGTCCCGCGTCAGCGACGCCACGGACGACGAATACGGTAGTTCGCTCTTTATTGAAAAACCCGAACTGGACGAGTCGCGTGCAAGCCCAAAGTCGACGGATGGCGAGACGATTACTTCGTCCCCCAGTGACCCGAGATTGATGCGACGGATCTCCCTCGAGGCCTTGGGGGAGTCTACCGACGGTACCAAGATGTCGAAGTCCAACGGGCACGCTGGAAGCACCTCTGCACCGGAGGGCATGTAGGTGGCCAAGAGGGCACTTCCTAACATTTCGGACTCGGACGCCCCAAATCGTAACATCACGCGAGTGCTGGACGTCAAAAAGGTGCGGCGCGACAAGAACCGTTGGGTTCAGGGTCGCCTCCCCAGCAGCTTTAAACTCCGTCGCGGTCTTCATTTTGTTTGAATAATGTCCACGCCGTATAGGTTTTATTCCTTTTTTTTCTTTTTGCATGGCTCTTCGCCTACTATCCCTAAACGTGTAGGTTTTCTGCAACTTTGAACAGCAGCGTGAAGTTCATTATATTTTTAATTGCGTCCGACGTGTGGGCAGTCATTTGCTTTTCATACCAGAGTCGAATTTGTATTGCTCCCGCGACGTTGAGGATTCTTAAACGCGGTTCTCCGTTCAAGTCTTTTTTAGAGCTCGTTTCGTTTCACAGGCGTTGGTGTTGTCGTCTTTCGGCAGTGTCTCTAATCTGGCGGTTGTTGTACGTTTGACCTTGGCGGGTGTGTTATCACGTTCGATTTTGACTTGTGGAAGGAACAACGCGTCCGCGCAATTAATGTCTATGTGCAGCACCACCGGCGTTCCCGAATACTTTCGTTCGCTGGACGCTTTTTTTTTTCTAACACGAAAACCGTTTTTTTTGTTTGTTTTGATCTTCATGTTGTTTTGCAGGACCTCGATAAGCATTTTGAGTGACTGCCGTCGAGGGTCGGGAGATTGTGGATGACGCCAGCTGCTGGAGGGTCGGTTGTCGGTGACGCGAGTATGAAAGGGGGCTTCGCGTTCGATCACAAACAGACGACAAAAACTTTATATAAACTCCTGGTTACATACAAAAGGACAGAAAAAGATGAAGACTTAGACAAACTGCCGCGCACCGCTTACAAATAACGGACGCCACGGCTTCAGGTTTCCTACCGCGCACGTTGAGGACGGCTTCTACTTCGTAGGCGCTGGACAAAGTACCCGCCGCGCACGAGAGGTTACGCGGGGCCTTATGGGAGATGAACTTCAAAAGGACGCGCACGAGCCCCTTCTAAACTCCAGAAAGGCCCGTCCGGTCACAGGTTAAGACACCTTGTTGGACGCCCTGCCCGTCCAATCAGGGCACTGAAGACATTCAATTTATTTATTTATTTATACATACCCTTGAGGCATAAGCATTATAGAGGGGAGTGATAGAGCAAATAAAAAGAAGTAAGCATGAGATGAAAATTGGGGAAGCGATACAAAAGAAAATCACAAAAAAACAAAGGATGCAAACGACTCAAACAGTTGGCAATTAGGTCAATCAGCGGCATGAATGTGCAGTCCTTACCTTCGTGTTCTTGCTTTTTTCGGTGTTCAGCTGACCTGATTGCCAACAGTATGTACCAACTAACTCAACTAAAACCCGTGACTCAAACACTTAAAAAAAAATCCAGTCCGCTATCCTACACACAGAAATCTACACAACAAAAGCTATAAAAATATCTGACATACTAGTACTATTACGTGACACCATTCAGGTATATTCTGCAAAGCAAGTTGAAACAAATCGAAATAACTAATAGTGGCTATTAGAGAGGGAACGCGATTACAGTCATTAAAGGGGCGTGAGACGAAAGAATAAAAAATGGATTAGTATTGCATAAAATTACCCCTACTTTATGAAAATGATCCACCAGCGACGATCTATTAGGAGGTGGTGTTAACAGTTCATCACGTAAAGTGGTATGATAAAAACTGTTATGAAATAAGCAAATTAATGCATTTTTGCGTCGTGATGCTAGGGATGAAAGACCTAGGCCACATTTCATTGACGACACACTAGCAGCTCGTTTGTACTTAGAGTATATAAATTAGGCTGAGTTATTTTGAATCATTTTCAACTGGATAACGAGAATTCGGACGCCAGTGTCCCAAATCGTCGAACAATATTATAGGTGTTAACGCACATTGCTTTTATAGAACAATAATTTAATAGGAGTAGGAGCCCAGTGAAAGTTACGTTTTAAGTACCCTAGCCTACGGCTAGCTTTGTTAGTAATGAAATTGATGTGATATTGCCAGCTAAAATTAGAAGTAATATGCACCAACACACACAAAGCAGTAGAAGGGTATGCGCTTGGGCTAGTTGGTGATTTATAGTTTATAGGCGAAAAGCGTTAAAAAAACAAAGGACAAGCGACAAAAGGCTAGCACCACAGAGCGCTACTTGCAACTGAAGTTTACTCAAAAAACACTATATATATATATATATATATACACACAGAGCGAAATCAAGATATGTTATGAAAGAACTGCCACATCATCACACCAATGATTATCAATCTACCGTTTACCCAGGCAGCACACCAATGTTGTGACTAGATTGGGCCAACAATGGCAAAAACTGGCTCCAAAGGTTGGTCCAACATTGTCACTCTGGCCAAGTGCAACTTCCTCGAATTTTGTCCCAGTCATTGGCACCAACGTTGGGCCATAACTCAGCCAATCTTCCAGCCATCGTTGGCACCAATGTAAGGCGATCATTTAACCAACCTTTCAGCTATCATTGGTATCATTGTTTGGCCATTGTTAAACCAACATTTCAGCCATCATTGACACCATTGTTGGGCCATCATTAAACGAACATTCCAGGGATTACTGTACCAGTGATGGTTGTCCATTCTGCAGCCAATATTGGCATCCACACTAGTTCATTGGCTATGCCAATATTGGTTTTCACACTAACTCAACGTCTGTGCCATCATTGGCATACAAGCTCATTCATTGGCTATGCCATGATTGGCAGCCAAGCTAATTCATTGGCTGTCCTAATATTGGTGGCACATCTTATATGCTGGCTATGCAATAATGGCAATGCGTTTAAATCCTGGTTATTCCAACTTCGGGTTTTAAAAACCCTGGCCTGTTTAATATTAGCAGCCCACTGCATAAAAACACCCTGGCCACAAGTGACAAGATCCTCCTATGCTTTGACCATGGACTATTTTGTCTGGCGTGCAAATGGCTAATTCAAGATCAGTTAATACTTTTTTCTGAACTTCTATTGAAAGGCGCTAGAGAGGAGGCTCAGTGGGGAGCCTATGCCGGGTCCTGGGGAGGGTGCTGAAGTGAGTACTGGGCCTGGGGAGCCATTGGGGCTTCCAAACGCCTTTCTGACGCCTCCCCTGTCGCAAGACCCTGGTAGCCACTTTATTAGCATTTTTTTAGCTGTCAATTCTGCAATCTTTAGCTTCGCACGGATGACATTTACACAAAAAGATCCAAAGGTCGAAGATCAAATCGCTTTCAAACCCGCATTGGTCTTAGTAAAGCACATTCCCAGGCAGCACGTCGTGAATGGACCAAGGCTCTACATAAGTTCACTCGTTTATGTAGCTTCGCGATGTTCTGAAGAAGTTGGCTCACAATAGACGAAGTTGTTCCGCAAATTCAACCAAGTCGTCGTGAAATTGAGGATGACTGGCCACCATTACCTCTTTCTGAAATATGAAACTGAATATATCACACACAAGCAAATAAACAGACGCGATCACGCCGCGAAAGGCAGGGCTGGCTCACCTGCTCTAGCAGAAGCATAGCCGCGGCATCCCTCTGCTGACCAAAGCTTGTTGAAATGAATCCCTCTCAAGCTAGCATCTAGCACCCATTCGAATTATTTGTTAAGCATAAATGGGTACTTTTTGAAAGGTTGGACATCTCAAACCTATTTAAGATGTCCCGAACTGAATTAACATATTGAAAACACGAAGGGAACCCGTACAGAAAATGTACTCACGCAGGAGTTCGTAAACAGACAAGAAAACATACAAAAATATTATTTTTAAACCTCCTAGAAGTTTATTACACACAGCATGTTCCTTAGACAGGTACAAACGTGCAAGCGATTCGTGAAATCTAAAGAGGTACCAATAAGCACTTATATAGCTGAGAAGATTGCTAACCAAAAAAAAGAGCCGTGGTAACTCTCGGCTCTGTAGTCTATTCTTCCGGCAGCTGGTAAAATATTTTCCCCGAAATTATACTGGCAGACGCATATCACGGGCGGTGGAAATCAGTACATCGAATGACGTTTCATTGACAAATCGTTTTATTAACACGCTGCTTCATCGGCAGATTGTTTTGCAGACAGGTATGATTAGCTTTTTTTGTTGTTGTAACAGGTCAGCCCAGATTGCCACCACAAATGGCATCTAGGGAGGGCCACGTGGGTTAACATTTTTGTAATCAGCCGTCACAAAATGTCGACGCGAAGTTGCGAGGACGGGTCTGCCGACCAGTGGCACATGTGAGAAACACATTCTCCCTGCCGCGTGCAATTCGCGTAACGAGTGTCGGTGATATGTTAGATTCGAAGAAACAGGTCCCTGAAACGTATATCCATGAAAAGTTGTCAATGAAACGTGTTTCCACAAACAGCCGGGAAAACAAGAAAGTCAGTACTCTACCGGGAGTTGTCGCATGATTTCAGACGGCTAATGGGAGGCGACTGCAGGCAGAATTTCGGGAAAATGTTTTTCCATACAGCCGGGACATAAGACACTGCGTAATTCAATAGATAATCTGGAAAGGGACCTATAGAACAGCGGTCACTCGTTGCCAACTAGCGGGTTGCAGTGCACTTACCATAAACTTAGCAGACTTGAAAGATGCATTCCGAGATGCATACTGATACGGGCACTGCAGAACAACTACACAAACACAGAAACGAGAGGGAAGGGCTCCGTGAAGATTCAACATGATGCGGCACATGCCCTCATCTGCCGAACCAACCACATCACAAGAATTGTTGTGAAGTTTTTAAAGAAATCGCTTGTTACCGATATGCGCGTAGGACTTTTTGAACACTGAGCCACACAGCCCGCAGCTAAGACTTCAGGGCCAGGGAAAGGAATACTGGGGAGAAGGAAGTAAATGGCTTGCTGGAGAGGTACGGAGGAAACATTCCCCTCGCTCCATTGTTTCGCCTGCATCCTGCTTCTTCAGGGTCTGCAGGCGGGTGCGCGAACCAAAGGCTTATCTTCTAGGGTCATCTGAACATTGAACACAGCGAGAGGATTTGCCCGAGGGTATTTTTGTGAGTTCGTCCCAAAATTGAAAGTGCAGTGGATGCTATGTGAGTGTTCTACCAAGCAGTATCATTCAGGCAGGTGCCGTGCTCTGCCTTATGACCCCCTTAGATACTATAGTCACGTGACCGTATCCGGAGGCACGATTGGCCTAAAATACGCGTAGCGTCTACTCTGCTGTCAATACCGAGTGAACAGGACAGCAGCACGCAGGCTAGTTTTTGGAGTCCCAAAAGAACCGTCCTGCCCAAATGTCCACCAAAAACGGGCGGTATGAAGATCCCATGTTTTTAGCCATATGACCCAAATTTTAAATAAAAATTCAAAAATAACCGCGTCTTTTTTTCTGCAAACGATGTACACAAATAAACTGAAATTAAAGAAAAAAAGATTACTCAGAAATAAGCTGTGTCGTAAATTTCGCAGCACTCTAATAACAAAACAATGTAGACGTTGTATACCTTGATATTTCTAAGGCTTTCGATCTGGTAGACCATTTGCTTCTTACAGACAAACTAGAATCCTACGGCGTGAGTACGTCCTTTTGTTCCCTGTTTCTAAATTTTTTGTTCGATAGACACAATTTTGTTCGTGTTCTTGGACATCACTCCCGGCCTTATGTTTCTTCTTTGGGTGTGCCGCAAGGCTCCATACTTGGGCCGATCTTTTTCAAAGTTTTTAATAATAATTTGAGCTCAATTGTTCGCAATTCAGTCATCTTGCAATATGCAGATCATTTCAAGTTGTTTAGGCCGATCATATCCTTGGAAGACTGAAAAACTTATAGGGGATGTTAGGCGTGTGTGCAATTGGTGTCGTCAGAACATGCTAACGCTCAATCCTTCTAAAACCGTTATTATGTCTTTGTGTCATCGTCAGTCGAGAAAAGAGAGAAACGACATCTATGAGAGGATCAAAAGAACACATGATATATTTACAAGAAGGAAGATAGAAACGTGTCAGAAGCGAAACAATAGGAAAATAATTAGCAATAAGAAAAGCAAAACACTGAAGGCAGTTAAAGTGACGTCAACACACTCATAGCCCGTTCCCGCTACCGTCCTTGCCTTAAGTTCAAGTCTTTCCCCTCGGTGCCTTGCGGAGCGTCGCCGCTTGATGTGATGGTGCAGAAGCCGGTGTCTTGTACTCCCCCTGGAGTTGTTCGTAGCAGGTGTCGCCGACCGTAGCGGCTGGTCCTCCCTCAGAGCTCTGGTCGTCACCTCGCGCTCCGCCGTTCTCTGGCACGCGCTCGTTCCCTTCCTCGTCTTCTTTTCTCCCACCCGGAATATTCGTCAGCAGAACGTGACACTTTGTCCAGAAAGGTAGAAAAAATTAACTTTTGTTGCCAGATTGGCAATGTTCCTCTGCGAAGAGTCGAGTGCACGCGTGATCTTGGTGTGTACACAGACTCTTCGTTATACATTACTGTACATGTTAACAACCTTTGCGTAAGCTGGGAGTAATTTCTAGAATCACGCGTGAGTTCTCCAGATCAACCTGTAATCTACGGTTATATTTCTCGTTAATCCGGACCAAGTTGGAGTTTTCCTCTGTAGTCTAAAGTTGTATTGGAGTTGGAGTTTTCCTCTGTAGTCTGGAATTGTATTAGTTATACAAGCCAAGAGTTAATTGAAAATGTACAAAAGCGTTCTTTTTTTCGAATTGTTAACGATCGTTACATTGGTCGTACTGTTTATTATTCTTATGCGAGACTGTTGGAGCGATGCAAATGCCCTACTTTGAGTTCCAGAAGGCGCGAGCGCGATCTTGTTTTCCTGTATAAATGTATTCATGGATTAATTGATTGCCCAGATCTCACATCTGCTATTAATATTCACGTTCGGAGCTGAGTTTTGCGGGTTTCTCCGACTTTCCATGCTGATCACTTCATCCCAACCAGTCCCATGATCCGTATTCAACACTTCTACAATACCCTCAGGGGAGCAGATATTGATGTTTACACCCACATTGCGTAGCTTTTAAGACTTTTATAACTGACCTGTGAACATTTTTTGTGCATCATTGTCAAGGCGTCAAGCTGTTCATGAGCACAGAAAATAAACAAATGAATGAAAGAAATGAGTAAATGAATGAATCTTTTTTTTTTGCGCGGGTTTTGTACATGTTACAAAAACTGTTTCATTTCTGAAACCATGTAATCATAAATGCAACAAAGATGCAAAGATTCCCAAAACAGAAGTAAAAAACGGGAATCTAACAAAACGATGGCAACACAGGGAGAGGCGTTCTGTGCGCGAAGGACCTAACGAGTTTAGAGTCTCAAAATATTAAAAAAAAAAGAAATATTTGCAACAGGGCTTGCTTTCTTGAGGAATTCGCAAAACAGTGAGGAAATAGGACGTCCGTAAAGTGGCGCGAAATTCACGATTAAGAACTTAGACATCTGTTTAGGCTGTTAGAAGTGTTTTAATTTATGTATCGTCGTTCTCGACGTAGGCGTCGACAGACATAACGTCGCTGCTTACGCCCCCGTTGAAGTGAGTACTACTGTTGACACCTTGTCACGACAAGATATAGCGCTATAGACTCGTCTATTTGGCCCGCATGCAGTCTCGAGAGAGCTGTTTCGAATGTCGGTGCAAGACGGAGCAACGGCGTAGCAACCGCAACACGAGAGCCGACTGCGCCTCGATCTGGCCGACCGCGCTCGCTCTGCTGAAATGTAATCGTGGGAATTTCGAGCAGCGTTAACTTGCTGATGTTGCCAGAGGCTGCTTTGTCGTTCAGAATACTTTGCCTTGCAAACGTCTGCGGAGCCGTTCCAGCGTTCGGCGCACCTCTCGCGCAGTATCGCACCCTTTCTGGTACCTGATAGCCCAAGAAAGTCCGTAGCATGTGCCGCGGTTCATTCCAAATTGAAGCAGAGTAGCCGCGAAGTAGGTGAACCGGTGCGACAATGCGTGTTGTCGAAAAACAGAAAAAAAATCGATCTTGCAGGTTTTTTTAGTTTCCGATGTGGCGATTCGAGACATATGAAGGCTGTAAATGTCATGAAGGGATCAATTTGTTGTCATTAACATTGCGTTCATTCCGCTCGCTCTCTACACTAATAAACTGTCTCCGCATCTTTTGATTTTCGAGAGTGGAGTTTTTTCTAAAAAGCTTCGTGACAACACCTGCCAAAGTGATGCGGCATAAGAGGCAGCATTCTTTCCACTCCCGCTACTTTGGCGCGTTGTTTATTGATTGACTGACCCATTGGGGTTTCATGGCGCAAGGGCTACTAAGGTCAAACTGCGCCAAAAGTGAAAACTATTGTATAAGTAAGGGTTTGGAAGAAGAAAGAGCTATTTTAGCTGATGATGTAATAAAACTATGTATATGAGTTTGTATAAGTGTATACAGAATGAAGGTGAGTTCGGATTACTAATTAAGATTATAGTCGGTGTATAAGGCCGATGTCCTTAAGAAAATAAATAGACAGGCATGCGGAATCAGCAGCTGATCGCCCAGTAAAATGAGTGACTGCAGTGGAACATGTTCTTTATATATTTGCGAAAATTTTTTAAAAGGATATCGGTCATAGTTGAGACACTCAAGTAGGATGTGCGATATTGTTAGAGGAATGTTGCAGTGTTCCCACTCTGGGGAATCTTCTCCCCACAAGCGATGCCCATGGGTGAGACGCGTATGACCAATCCGTAGCCGACACAACACCACCTGATAAAAGCGTCCCCGATGCCGGGCGCTTCCCCACTCACTTAGAAAAGGGTTTTGCAGCGTGCAGTTTGTTCTCTGTTCTATTACTCCACTCACGTTGTCACTTAGTTCGAGTACAACACTTGAAAGGAATGTAATAGTCTTTGTATGGTATGTTATGTAGGTCGATTTGTCTGTCATGCAGAAGTTGCAGCACTATCGGCCTTTTCATTACGTGGGATGCCGACGTGGTTTGGGACCCAGCAGAAAATGATCTCAATCTGCTTGTATGAGCTAGCGATAACTGTATTTTGCAATCCTAGAACAAGTGGATTTGTAATGCGCTTCAGTGATGTAAGTGCTTTTAATGAGATCAAGAAATCTGTGTAAACACTTGAGTGGCGAAGCCTTTTTTTCGTTTCATAATCAACAGCTAACAGCAGACCATGAGCTCAGCTGTCAGTATGGTGGCTGCATTGTGGATTCTTTTAACATGCGTCACAGCTGGCCCTATCATAGCGCAGCCAACCACCGAGTTGGTTTAAGTCCCGTCTGTATACAGATCTACGTACTTCATATTGATTTTAGCGCTGACATAATTCTTACCTCATGACTTCATTTGGTGTATCTTTTGGAATGTTTAGTCAGTGTAAGATCACTATTAATGATAAGGTTATCTCACAGGGCTATAGTGGTTAAGAATTGAACCACTGGAAGTCTGGAATCTAAATCTACAGAACCAGCAGAATTCATATTCCCAATTGCAAAAGGTGGAACAACGGGTGGTTTATTTTCAAACGTTCTCTGGAATCTGATGTTTTCGGGGTTATTACGAGTAGGGTCTGAGGGGAAGAGCAAACTCGAATAGAACAGCTGAGCCCCAGAGAAACCCGCCTAGTTTCAAGGGATGGCCCATCAGCTTCTGCCTACAAACTCAGTACCGGGGAGGTGCGAAATGCGCCAGTAGCCAATCGCTGTCCCTGGTGGTGAATGGGGTCAAACATCTTTAGGACTGATGCTCGGGCAGAGCCATACACAATGCTCCCATAATCAAGCCTGGAGCTAACAACTGCCCGGTGTATGCGTAACAGACATAATCTATCGGGGCCCCATGATACATGTGATAGAACCTTTAGTACATTGAGTGATTTGAGACATTTAAGTTATAAGTTCCTAATATGTGGAAAAAGAGGTCAATTTTGAATAAAACGCGAGTCTCAGTAACTTTTGTTCACTTTTTGTGGCTACTGGTATTCCATACATTTTAAAGAAGGTTCTTGCAGAACTCCACGCCGGCGCCAAAATACACACACAGGAAGTTTTTTCTGCCGAAAATTTATAACCGTTTGTGTCGGCCGATTTTTGTAAATTGTTAATTGCAAATGGCAATTAACAATTGCCATGCTAACAACGTCGGGTCCACCGACGTTGACATATTGAAGTATTAGAGGACAAGAAAGAAATTTGAATATCATCTACATATATAGAATATTGCACGGAAGGAGGTATAGTACGCGCAATGAAATTCATCTTTACAATTAAAAGAGTTACGCTAAGGACACCTCCCTGGGGAACTCCATTTTTTGAAAAAAACTCTTTGGAAAGGGTTGTTCCCAATCTTACGTAAAAAGTGCGACATTGCAAGTAACTTTGAATAGAACTTAGCATTCTACCTCGAACACCAAGACCAAACAAGTCCTGCGAAATTCCAAAATGACAGGCCTTATCATATCCCTTCTCTGAATAAAAAAAGACCGAAAAACAGTGTCGCCTATTTACAAATGCCTCCCGCACAGCGGTGTTAAATCGACCCAGCTAATGGAGCCTGGATCGAAACCAACGGAAGCCGCACCGATATTTGTCTAGAATGTTGCTTTTTTCTCGGAAATACATAAACATTTTGTTTATCATTCTCTCTAGTGTTTTTGAGAGACAACTCGTTAGTGCTATCGGTCTGTAACTGGAAGCAGTGAAGCATCTTGGCCCGGCTTAAGCAAAGGAATAAGAGTAGCCAACATCCAAGACGACGGCAACTGACCCTTCGACCAAACACGGTTGCATAAGAACAAAATGAGTTCAAGCGTTGAGGGATGTAGGTGGCATGGCATAGTGTAGTGAATACCATCAGGGCCAGGGGCAGTCTGCTTGGGACTATGCAGTACTGCCTCAAATTCATGTAGTGTAAATGGTACATTATATGGTTCTTGATTTCCTCCGCAGGTACTTATAGATATTTTTGGCATTGATTTTATGCCGAATGAAAGCTGGTGTATAATGGTCAGAGCTTGAGACAGACTCAAAATGCTCTTGTAGGAACTACAGTCACAAGGAAGAAGAGAAGTACGCAGAGGGATGCCCGAGAGGCGCGAAGAGAGCACGAGAGTGAGCCAGTTTTCGGCCATACCTACCCACGAACAACCTTCACGTTTATTTCCTTTTTTTTGTAAATATGTAAATATAATATATTGCGGCGCTCGCGACTCCTTGCTTTCACTAAGAACCCACAATTTGGGGACCCGGCATCTCGGACTCAAAAACACCGTCCTCATCCGTCAAGGCAAGTACCTCTTTGGCGTTCAAATCCTTGGAACCGCCCCATCACCCGACGCACATTCACTCAGTCAATCATGAGTCACTCAGAAGACAGCTCAGCAGTTGCCGCAGTTGCTTCAATAAATTTCAAACTGCCGGAATTCTGGTCGTCGGACTCGGAGCTTTGGTTCTTGACTATCGAGTCCTTGTTCCGGAAGAATAAGATAACTTCCCAACAGTCCAAATTTAACCACGTCGTCTCGTCACTGCCCCAAACAGTGGCGGCGGTAGTCCGGGATATCCTGCGTGCACCCCTCAAGATATGCCGCACGACATGCTCGAGGCCGAGCTTATTCGGCGTACGACGGAGTCCGAACAACGGCGACTTCAACAGTTTCTAACATCAGAGGAACTTGGAGACAGGAAACCATCAGAGCTACTTCGTCGTATAGAGCAACTTCTGGGTGACAAGGCAAATACCTTGGACGCAAGCATACTCCGAGAATTATTTCTCCAGAGACTGCCCACTCAAGTCCGCATGATTCTCTCCACCTCGGCTACAGACTCCGTCGAAACTCTAGCTCGAATGGCGGACCAAATCATGGACGTTAACACGCCCAACGTTTGCCAACTAACTCATCCAAACCCCTCACACCGAACATCTCTGTTGGATGAGACACTTCCCCAGCTGCTGGAGTCTAACAAAGTGCTGACATCGACTGTCGCACACCTCTCAGAAGACCTCAAGCAGCTGCGGCTGGATACTCGTCGTCCGACAACGCGTCAGGTCTCCGACAGCCAACCACGACGTCGTCGATCTAGGTCAGCAAACAGCAGCGGTACATGCTGGCACCACCGCACCTTTGGCAACCGTGCTAGAAGATGCGGGTCACCCTGCACGTTCCAGGAAAACAGGCAGGCCAGGCGCTGACGGCGGCCGGCGTTGCAGGCCACAGAACAAGCCGTCTATTCTTCGTGACTGATTGCACCACTAAGCATCAGTACCTCGTTGACACTGGCGCGGAAGTCAGCGTGATTCCACCAACAAAACAGGACCGACGGTGCCCCGCAGAAACACCCCCTTGCGAGCTGTCAACGGCTCCGCCATCAAGACCTATGGACAACGGTCGCTCACTCTCGACCTAGGTCTGAGGAGGACGTTTCGTTGGGTGTTTTATGTGGCTGATGTACAGCAATCCATCCTGGGAGCAGATTTTTTACGCAATTTTGGCCTACTTGTTGATCTGAGGAGGAACGTACTCCTGGACGCGGGAACGCATCTCTACGTTCATGGAATCGCGTCCAAGACCGAGTCCCTCAACCTCACCATATCAACACCCGTACTTGAGGCTCCGTGGAAGTCCCTTCTAGACAAATTTCCTCAGCTGCTGCGGTCATCCAACGCGACAGAGCCAGCTAAACACACTGTCACGCACCATATAGAAACAACTGGTCCCCCAGTATTTGCAAGACCTCGACGCCTCGCTCCTGATCGCCTCAAAATCGCCCGACAGGAGTTCGAGCACATGATCGAACTAGGCATTGTAGTACGTCCCTCAACAAGTGCTTGGTCATCGGCACTACACATGGTGCCAAAGAAATCTGGAGATTGGCGACCCTGCGGGGACTACCGGGCTCTCAACAACGTGACAGTCCCAGACCGGTATCCCATTCCACATCTTCAAGATTTCGGAGGTGCGTTGCACGGATCCAAAATTTTCACGAAAATCGATCTCGTAAAATCGTACCATCAAATTCCGGTCGAACCTTGCGACATACCAAAAACAGCAATTGTAACACCTTTCGGCATGTATGAATACACCAGAATGCCTTTCGGCCTAAGAAACGCAGCGCAAACGTTTCAAAGGTTCATGGACCAAGTACTTCGCGGACTACCCTTTTGTTTTGCGTATTTAGACGATATCCTCGTTTTCAGCACGGACCGTAAACAACATGTTCGTCATCTCCACCAACTCTTCGCTCGCCTCAGCGACTACGGAGTTGTCATCAACCCGGCGAAATGCGAGTTTGGCGTCTCAGAACTCTCCTTTTTGGGGCACCAGGTCAATCACCTCGGTATATGCCCATTGCCGCAACGCGTCGAAGCGATCAAGAAATTTCCGCAGCCTCCCACTACTACCAAGCTCAGAGAATTCCTGGGGCTTGTGAATTTCTATCGTCGCTTTATTCCTGCTTGCGCAGCCATACTCCAGCCGATCAACCAGCTTCTTGCAGGTTCAAAGCGCAAGAACGAGCAACTTACGTGGACAGAATCAGCTACTCAGGCATTTACCACCATCAAACAGGCTCTTTCCAAAGCAACCCTTTTAACTCACCCCCGATGCGACGCCCCAACTTCCATTATGGTTGACGCATCCGACACCGCAGCAGGCGCAGTTCTACAACAGCTCAAAGACGGTCAGTGGCATCCAGTGTCATTCTTCTCAAAACAGTTTTCACCAGCCGAAACAAGATACAGTACTTTCGGAAGAGAACTGCTTGGGGTGTACCTTGCCGTGAAATACTTCCGCCATTTTTTAGAAGGTAGACAGTTTTGCATATGGACCGACCACAAGCCTCTTACATACGCATTTCAATCCAACCACTCAAACCATACGCCACGGGAGATCCGTCCTATGTCCTTCGTTTCCGAATTTACTACCGACATAAGGTTCGTTTCAGGAAAGGACAACCCCGTCGCCGATGCATTATCACGATTAAACATAAATGAGATCTCTTCATCCCGACCACTAATCGATTTCGCGATTATTGCTCAAGCTCAACAAACGGACAAGGAGTTAAGTGAGCTCCGCTCATCACAAACGTCTCTTATACTACAGGACGTCAACGTTCCCGGCAGCACTACAACGATAGTTTGCGACACATCTACAGGCACACCTCGACCGTACATTCCACCTCATTTCCGGCGCACAGTGTTTGATGCACTGCACACACTATCCCACCCTGGCATACGTGCTACCCAGCGTTTGGTCACCGCACGCTTTGTGTGGCCACGAATCAACGCAGATGTGAGGCGGTGGTCACAATCCTGCCTTCAGTGTCAAAAGGTAAAAGTTCATCGACACACCATCTCGCCTCACGATGCTTTTCCCCAACCTGACGCTCGCTTCAGCCATGTCCATCTGGACATTGTGGGACCTTTACCATCATCGCAAGGCTTTCGATATATGCTCACAATGCGTAGACCGTTTTACAAGATGGCCTGAAGTAATTCCCATCACACGCATAACAGCTGAAAATGTCGCCCACGCATTCATTACCACATGGGTTAGTCGTTTTGGTATACCATCTACCATCACAACTGACCGTGGCCGACAATTTGAATCATCTCTTTTCCGCCATCTTTCACAGCTGTTGGGGGTCAACCACATTCACACCACGGCGTACCATCCGCAAGCCAACGGTATGGTTGAAAGACTACACCGCCAACTCAAAGCAGCTCTCATGGCACAAGCCACGCATTCATCATGTTGGACTGAAGTCTTGCCATTAGTACTCCTCGGCATTCGCTCTGCATTCAAAAATGACCTGAACTGCGCTACCGCTGAGCTCGTTTATGGCACGACCTTACGTCTGCCTGGTGAATTAATTGCACCTGCAACAGAGCCCGCAATTCCTGACATACAGGATTTTGCAAACCGCCTACGACAGCACATGGCACAGCTACGACCCTGCCCCACAAGAGCCACACAACCATCTTCAATATTCATGAGTCCAGCACTATCAAAGTCTTCCCACGTCTTCATTCGGAACGATGCAGTAAAGCGATCACTTCAACCTCCATACAACGGACCATACGAAGTTCTACGCAGAGACGCCAAGCACATGACTCTGCTTATCAATGGTCGCACAGACACAGTGTCTATCGACCGACTGAAACCTGCATTTCAGGAATGTCCGCAACCTTCCTCATCCGTGGATCTCCTCACTGCGCCCCCAAGAAGTACTAGAGTTCCAAAGAAAGTTCGATTTCAAGAAACAGCGTAAAGCTCAACGCTCGTCAACCCGCTTCCTCTCTAGGGGGGGGAGTATCTGTAGGAACTACAGTCACAAGGAAGAAGAGAAGGACGTAGAGGATGCCCGAGAGGCGCGCGAAGAGAGCACGAGAGTGAGCCAGTTTTCGGCCATACCTACTCACGAACAACCTTCACGTTTATTTCCTTTTTTTTGTAAATATGTAAATATAATATATTGTGGCGCTCGCGACTCCTCGCTTTCATTAAGAACCCACACTCTCCTAGTAGTTTAGCTTGTTCCTCAATATTTTCGGGGCATATTTTATGTCTAGTCAAAAAAGGAATAGAATATGCACGGTAGCAGCCATTGATCTTGTGCACTCGGTTTCATACCTCTTCTCACGGAACACTACTGTTTATAGAAGATGTGTATCCCGTGACGATATTTCGCTTAGACTTCCTGCGAATAGACCGAGCGCGAGATTTCATTATCTTGAAGGTGGTGATATTAGTTTGTTTAGGGTATCGGCGCAAAATTCCCCATGCTTTGTTTTGTTTCTTTTTTGCTATGCGACAGTCGTTATTCCACCATGGTTTCGGTTTCTTGGGAATATGTGTTGATGTCATAGGTATGCCGATGATTGATGCTTCTAAAATATGCTTGGAGATATGCTGAGTTACCCGATCAATGGAGAGCTTATGGAGAGATGTACACGCTAAAAGGGACGCTTGTTTAAAAACTGACCAGTTTGCTTCATCAAGCTTCCAATGGGGAGTTCGCATTGGAAGTGTAACAGGTCGTTCAATGCGATTTGAAATTAAGGGAAAATGGTCACTTCCAAATGGGTTAGTATCGATCTCCCATGAGAAGAGAGAGAACAATGTTGGGTCCCTAAGCGAGAGGTCAATGGAGGTGAATGAGCGGGTTGGAGCAATGAAATATGTAGCCTCCGAGTTGTTGAGCAAGCATAATCCCGTAGAAGAAATAAATCGTTCAATCATTGATCCACGCGTATCACATCTTCCACTACCCCACATGGGGTTATGAGCGTTAAGATCTCCAATGATTAAGACTGGTCGTGGGAGCTGGTCATACTGACACTCAAGTTAGTCTCGAGTTAGGGGATAGTTAGTAGGTATGTAAAGGAAGCAAACTGTGATCAAGCGGTCAGACAAAACACGAACTGACACAGCCTTCAATGTAGTATTTAGGGGTACCTCAATACACGGAGTAAATCGCTGAACAATTATTGCTGCCCCACCCGAGGCGTCGGAAGGATGGAGACGGTCCTTTCGAGAAACATGAAAGTGCCTTAAAAAACGAAAGCCGTTTACAACTCCCTGTAATGCCGAATTAGAGCGCAGCTCTTGAGGACGAGGGGAAGGCACGGGGGGGGGTCAGTTGACCTCGAGGGGGAGGGGGTTACGTGACCTAGGGGGAACCACGCGACCTCGGGGGGAGCCACGTGACCAGGGGGGTCACGTAACCAGGGAGGTCACGTGACCTGGGATCACGTGACTTCAGGGGGGTCACGTGACTAGGGGTCACGTGACCTGAGGGGTCACGTCACCTCGGGGGGGGGTCACGTGGCCTGTTGGTCACGTGACCTCGGGGGGGTCACGTGACCTGGGGGCTCACATGACCTGGGGGGTTGACGTGACCTTACGGTTACACCGACGGCGACGCCGCTCAAACCGGAAACGGGCGCCTAAGAGCTGCGCTCTAAAACTCAGAATAGTTGTCATTCAAAGGGGTTTCTTGAAGACAAAAGATTAATGGGCGATGATGGTCTAACAAATAGCACACATCATCATAGTTATGTAGCAATCCTGGACAGTTCCATTGGAGGAGGACTTCTTCCATCATATGTAAGGTGGTATTTTTCAGAAACTGTTTAGCTAAACTTTGAAGGCTATTTTAATTCGAGGTGCATTTTTCTTTTTCGATGTATCTTTCGGCCTATCTGTACTTTCACAGGTGGCCGAGGGTAAAGACTCTGCAGTAGAGTGGGGCCTGTCCTCCTGGGACTTAGGCCCCACTCGCTATCGTCCATCGGTTCATCTGGAGCCGGTGCTAGCGGACCCTTAGGGGTCTCTAGCCAAGGCAGCTAGAGGGAGACCACGGCCTTTAGGTGGTTGGGCTGCGGGGGGTGCACGAGCCACAGTCCCCTGTTTTTGGTTTTTAGTAGATCCCGACGAACCGGCATCCACCTTTCGGTCAGGGGGCAGAGCTGCAGCATCGCTCCTGCTGAGGTTGAGGGGGCAAAGAAGGGACACACAAACCGTCCAAGGACGTCTGCGTTTCCGTTGTAGCTGTCGGCCATGCAGGTCCACGGCGCACGGCCTCAGCATAGAGCCCAATGATTTAAACGAGTAGCATTTTTTGGCCTCTGGGTAGCTGATGTTTTATTTTGTTTGATAGTCAAGATCTCTTACTCCTGCTTCCACAGAGGGCAGGCATGTGAGTATGCTGGTTGGGATCCTTTACAGTTTGCACAACACAGTGAGCTTCCGCACACATCAGCTGCATTCTCCATGCTCCCACATTTTGCGCATGTATTTCTTCCACGGCAGCTGAGCGAGCCGTGCCCAAACCGCTGGCACCAAAAGCACCTTTGGGGGTTTGGGATATACGGGCGGACGCGACAGTTTATGTAGCAAGCCTTTACAGAAGCAGGGAGACAAGGACGCTCACAGGTGACTATGAGATGTTTGGTGGGAGTTTCTGATCCATCTTTCTGAAACATAGTCCTTTTTACTGCAACTACTGCAGAGGAGCGGTAGCCCTCAAGGACCTCTTCTTCGCTGGTGTGCAGGAGGTCGTTCTCACAGATGACTCCACGAATGGTGTTTAGCATGCGGTGAGGAGACACTACGACTTTGACATCTTCAATTGTGTTCAAGGTCAGCAAAGCCACGCTTTGTTTCTTCGAGTTTGCTTCCACAAGCAAGTCTTCGGAATACACTTTTTTGCATTATAATCGTCTCCGAGGCAGGAGTGAAGGACTTTTGCAACAGCAAAAGGTGAGAGCTTGTACATTGGACGCTGATCACTTTCCGAATGAAGTACAAAGAACTTTGTAAACATATCCGACTTCAACTCTTTAGCTATGACAAGGAGTCGGGACGCACGCGCTTGCTTAAGCGCCACGAACCGGGTTTTGGTTTAGGAGGGGCAGCCATAAAAAGGCAAAACAACTTGGCGCACCACCCACCACAGAGTCCAACTAGGGAACAGGCAACACCTCAAATCAGTATGGGCTTGTCTGAGTATGGTGCTCTGCCAGTGCTCCCAAGACGCTATAACCAAGTGTGGTTTAGACGAGAGTATTTACTGCTACCCCAGGCTAGCCCTTGCCGCCAAAGAGGGGAGCAAAAGGAGCGAGAGAACTGAGAAAGAAGTGAAAGAAACAGGAAAGGTAAAAGTGGAAGATCGGAAGGTATAGTAGAAGAAAAGACGACTAGACTGAATCATCCTGGCCGGGCCTTACCAGGACTCCCGTCTACGAGAAGCGGGGGCTGAAGTGACGTATTGCCTCACCCGGGGGGCCCCGATGGGTTCAAAACTACCCCGGACTCGACTCAACCACCAGGATGCCCTTTTCCTCGGAAACGGGAAAGCCACGCACAGCCAGACGTGGGCGGGCGAACCCGCATGGCTGGGGTCCGTGGAGATGCCACTCTCAAAACACCTGCTTTCACAGGTGCCCACTGCGGGGTGGCGCGTTGTAGTGTGGATTGAATTGATCCATGTATTTGCCACGCAGACCTCATGATGCTCTAGGTAATCAGCGGAGTGCGAATGCTATTGATTGTAAACTGATGCCAGTTTTATATACATAGCGCAACACTGGTAACGGCGAAAAGTTATGGTAACTGACAAGAGAACGTCAAGGGGAGCTTCAGTTGTTCCCCATCCAGCACGAGCGTCCTACCTTCGACAAAACTCTGTCGTCTTGTGCACCTCAAGCGCGCGCACGCAGCCAAAGCTCGGCGGAAGACATGGAGCGCGTGATGGAGGCAGGGCGTTCGAAAGTCGCGCCCGGTCGTTGTAACTTCGTCAATAACTTTATTGCTATTTTTTATTTTGAATCGAATTTTTTAATCAAACCTACTAGCCAAGTGGAAAGTGGATATGTAAAGCACTAATGGAAAAATCGCTGATGTCGTATTAGCGCTAAGAGTGTCGCGCAGCGACTGAGCGTTATTGTTAGCGCGAAGATGACATCGGCGCTGTTTTCGTATTTCATTTTCAAAGAAAAACGACAGCATCATAGCCACCCATTTCTGATACTTATTCCAAATGAACATATTGCACGACAGTGGTAGTTAAGACAATAGCCTTTCAAATAAAAAACAGAAAAAAAACGGTAATCGCTTGCTTGCGCTAACATTGTTGGCGCGATACACGTAATGCAATGCTGAAAACCACTCGCTCATGATGCTTCTCTTGCTGCCCGTCGTCATGCCAAAGTTTTGTCAAGGCGATAAACGTTTAGACTATGCGTGTTCTTGAGGCCAAGCTGATAATCAACACTTTTGGCCAGACACCTGCCGGCCATGTTTATGTCTCCGGCGGAAAAGCTGAACACAGCTATTTTATAGCCTGATACTTGCCGGCCTTGTTTATGTCGCCGTTGGCCATGAACTTGCAAGTGGCCAAGCTGTTCAGATACTGGCCAACCATCGGCCGATCGAAGGTCACTTCTTGGTGCTGCTTGGGTTGCCTGCGAGTACTGTGTAGCTTTGAAAGAACATGCATCCACCTAAATTGGAAGTATAAACAGTTGAGCTTATCGAGAAACGCGAAGCTAGTGTTTAAACGGAGAAAACTGCAAATTAAAAAGTCTACATGATCCAAAGGTGTCCAATGGTTTTAAATTCGACCGCTCATTTCAACTATGCAGATAAGCTCATATAGCCAGCATAAGACTGAAAAACCACCATCATATAATCCGTTCACCCTTAAGCTGACATGAAACCACGAGCTAGCTCGCGCTCCTTGCATTGCAGAGTGTATTTCCAGCGCGAGCGCTCGTGCCCCAAAAGTCCGTTTCAAAGCCGCAGTCTAATGCCCGTAGCCTTCGCTTCCATGTAAGCTTAAGAGAGAAATGAGTATAGAAAGTGTTATTGTAAAATGGCTGCTTCGATGCCTATTTTGCGGCAAATTTGAAGCACACAATTTTAAAAAGAAAATACAGCAGTCCATTTCGTATCTGTGAGTAAGTGTAAGAATAAAATAATTAGAAAAGCGGCAGACACTAGTGTAATCTGTGTATTAGCGGGCGTATCCCCGGGCACCTTTCTCACGTTGACAAAAAAAATTAGTTTTCGAAATCCCAGGCTAGCGGCTATCAAGTATAAGCCACTGATTCGGAATGTATCATGCTCCAGCAAAGAAATATTGAACGACGGTATTTGCCAGTCATTCGTTGGCGCACTCAATATTGAAAGGGAATAAACGACACCCAAAACTACTTTCCGGCCGTTTCGTGGAATCACAACGGGGCCAGTGAATACAGCGAAGCGCTACAAATTACTGAAATGTATTTGGCTGCCTGTCTACTCCGGTCGACAGGGACCAAGAAGAGACAAGGAATGCCAAGGAAATTCCATTCTTGGCAGTTCCGTGGAATTCCGGTGCCCGGAAAATGCAGTGAGACTCCAGGCTGGCAGTTGACAGAATTCCTTCGGTGGTCCCTGTCCAGTCTATTATGGCCAAGGTCCAATCCTGGCCCCAGCTGGCCGAGTTACGTGTGCTTCCTGGGGTGTACCATGCTGTAAACAGCTCCATCAAGAGTTTATTCAAACTACAACTTTGCGATTGACACCTTTGCCCTCAAATAAGTGTTTAAAGGGGTACTCCAGCGATTTCTTCATGGTCCCCGATTTGCTTGAAATTTTGCTAAACTCGCCAAACAACATCGCCAAAATAGTATCCCAAATATTAGGTCAAAAATATTTTTTTTCACGAAGTTATTGAATTTACCATTTTGGTCCTCACCGTGTTTTTCAAACTGAAAGTCTCTACTGGCAACAACAAAAAAGTGACGTCAGTGGAAGTGCAGGGGTTCACTCTTTGGACTGTAGAATTGGTTCCCAACTGATTCGAAGCAGTTTCATGGTGTCAAATGAATGCTTTGGAAGCTCGCTCCAGTCCCCGCGCCCCAGCACGGAACAAATGACTGGCATATTCTATTTTTTAGACTGCTCGCTTGACTGGCAAGCCTGCCTTCCACTGACGTCACGGCACTGACAAAGTGCGGGTATATTTGAATGTTGGTTTTTTCACCATTTTCATTTGCCGATTTCGCAATAACTATTATGAATTTCGTGATACTAAATAGCATACCGGAAGGGTAAAGGCCGGGGAGTCAGAAAATGTAGTTAGTTGAGGTAGCTCAAAAATCGCCGGAGTACCCCTTTAATACAGTTTTCCAATTAGTTGTAATTAATTATTAACTTAAATATTTATTGCGTCTTGCAAGAAGCCTTTTTATAAAGACGCATGCTAGAAACTGTGCTTTTCATTGTCTAGATCTGGATGAGCATCGTACCGGCGTGCGGTCGTGTATCACTACTGCGTGTTGCACGTTAAAGACACCAGGCTAGCGTTTGTACAGCACTGGCTAAATTGCTCCTCTACAGCTGAGGCACCAGATGCCCACTGGGGCATACTAACTTCCGGCTGTATAAACATACAAACAACAATTTGTTTTTTTATGTCTAGAATGCTTCATTCGTTTTTAAGGTTCGGTTCGAGAAAACTAGGCACCCTGGTACCTTGCGCAAACTCATTTTCAATGTTGGTAACCTATTGACTAAGAGAGGCCAATGTGCTGCCTAAGCCAATTAATTTCCAACGTTGGTAACCTATTAGCTCAAAACAGGTCAATGTTGGCCAGCCTAAGCCAATCAATTACCAAAGTTGGTCGGCCACATGGCTAAGACCGGCCAACGGTGGCCAGCCTAAGCCAATCGATTACCAATATTGGAAACCCATTGGCAAAGACAGGCCAATGTTGGCCAGCCTAAGCCAGTCGATTAGCAATGTTGGTAACCCATTGGCTAAGACAGGCCAATGGTGGTCAGCCTAAGCCAATCGATTGCCAACGATGGTAAGCCATTGGCCAAGGAAGGCCAATGTTGGCCAGCCTAAGCCAATCGCTTCAAAAGTTGGTGAGCCACTGGCTAAGATAGGCAAATGCTGGCCAGCCTGAGCCAATCGACTAGCAATGTTGGTAACCCATTGGGTAAGACAGGCGAAGTTGGTCAGACTAAGCGAATCGATTGCTAAGGTTGGTAAGTCATTGGCTAAGGCAGGGCAATGTTGCCCAGCCTATGCCAATTGATTGCCGATGTTGGTTAACCATCGGCAAAGACGGACCAATGTTGGCCAGCGTAAGCCAATAAATGATCCATGATGATAAATGCCATAGTTGATGATAAATCATCGACTATGACAGAGTCATGGTGACCAGTATATACCGATATAACCCCAATGTTGGAAGTACAATGGCTACGCTGGGCCTACATTCGGCAATTATTTGACAATTAAATACCAATATTAGCCCAACGTTTTATACTGCCTGAGCCCAGGGAACACACCAATCTTGTTCCGCCACTGGCCTAACATTGGCAAGCACCGGCCTCAATATTGAACAATATTGGGCACACCACCCGATCTAACGTTGGCACAGTCATTGGTTCCAATGTTGGGCCATTGTTCAGCCATCGTTCAAGCCAATGTTGGCCTCGTCATTGGTGCCATTGTTGAGCCACTGCTAAACCACGGTTGAAGCCAATGGCATTCCAGCGTTAGCGAATTCCGGCATAATATTTAACAATACTAGAAGCACTACCCGATCCAATGTTGGCCGTTATTTGTGCCGATTTTGGGCCATCGTTTCAGCCGAAGTGTGCCCAGTTAATTTATACATATTCTGGGCCATTATCTAGCCACCGTTACAGGATATTGGCTATCATTGGCACCAATAGTGGACCATTCTCCAACCATAATTCCAGCCAACAATTGGCCACTGTTGGCTATATATTCTACAACCTTTAGTAGTTTACACCAAACATTGGCTATTCTAGTAATTTACTGGATCTCTTACTGTTAGGAGTGGTTCCCATGACCTGGATGCAAAAAAGTGAACTGTGAGGACTATGACAAGTGTTACATCGGAGAAACCGGCCGCAAGCGGAGTACCCGCCTCAAAGAGCACAGAAGAGACGTGGAGAAGGCAACACATGCCACAAGATCAAAAACTGAACTGGTAGACCATTGTTGGACGACAGGTCACACGTTTGACTTCGCGAACGCTGTGACCCTGGCACGCGAACAACGGTGGGGTTCCAGAAGATTTCTGGAATCATGGTGTATTCGCAGTGACCCATCCGCCTGTAATACTAACCACGGCCTCCTCCCCGACGTCTACACCAACATCCTGAAATAACTTTTCATTTAACTTCATATCTACGACGGACGAAAAAATTTGAAACGAGAGCCGACGATTTCTCTCGATGACGATGATGTCTCCTGTATGCCATGGACGACATGGACGAAAAAGTCGGCAGAACCAGCGCTTCAGATGCAGAGAAGGAAGAAGCGAGCCTTTGGTTGCCGGTAGCTAGTCGGGTGTTCCTGGCTGCTCTGATTATGTCTCCCGCATAGGAGACGAAACGTCTACCTATAAATTGTTGGTGATTGTTATGCAAGTCGGAGGTATTTTGTTTTTAATGACCTGGATATTAGAATAATGTCATTGTACCTTGAATCCCCACAACCTGTGTCCAGACACGTTTATAGAAAAACTACAAGGGACAAAAACAAATCGCTTGTGCTTTGTACCATGCACATCTAGAATGTAAATTACGAATTTAGAACCAATCAATAGTTTTGTGAGACTTTTATTTGAGTTTTATTTGTTTTTATTGCACTATTGCGATTAATATTTCCCCTCAAAGGGAAGTCTGTGCTACGAGGAATAACTGGGAAAAAGGACAAAACTGCAGAACCAGAATAAAAAAACATAAATTTGTATTTTCATAATTGACACAGTACATCTAAATAAAAAAGTGCCCACCTTGTATTTAGGTATAAAAAAAGTTTGGACATCTCAAACTTATTTAACACGTTTAGACCTTGATGAACCCAACTAAAACATCAAGCCAACCCTGCAACAACAGAAAATCTACTCGCCCAACTGGTTGCAAAAAGGAAGGTAAACGCACACAAAGTATTGTTTTGAAATCTCCTAGAAGTTTATTATACACAGCCTATTAGGTAGACAAGTAAAAACTAACCAATTTGTAATATGTGAAGAGGTACTACTCAGCAATTATACAACTGTGAAGATTGCAAAGCAAACAACAACTGGGGTAATTCTTGGGTAGTGTCTAGCCTCCCGGCAGAAGTTTTCTACCGAAATACTACCCGCAGCCGCCACTCATAGGCTATTAAATCAGTTCATCGAAGGACGTATCATTGACAGATCATTTCATCAACACGCGATGTTTCATAAAAACTCAGAATATATTTTCTTCTTTTCTTTGTAATAAGCCGCTGAAGTCTCACCAAGAAGCGGCGTGAACGGGTGGGCTGGGTCGGTGAGCACGCGTCTCAAGAATACACTCGCGACGAAACGCCCCTACAGCGTGCAATTAGACCAACGAATGTCGATGAAACGTTAATGGCGTCGAAACGTGTGTCCATGAAATGTGTATCCACGAAAGATGGCCGTGAAACTTGTTATCACCAAACGCAGGAAGAATAAAAAATTCAGTATTCTACCTGCAGATCTGACATAATTTCAGATAGATAATGGCAGGTGACTGCCGGTAGAACTTCGAGGAAATTATTCTCCCGGCAGCCAGGAGGGAGTCAATGCCTAATTCTAGAGGTAATTCGAAAGAGTACCCGTAGAAGAACGGTCAATTGTCACGAAATAGGCTGCAGCGCACTTGCAATGACAATACCGGACTTGAAAGATTTAATCCGAGATATATGTACCCAGGTAGCACAGAGTTATGGGCCGAAATTTGGCTTTTGTCTGGGAGTTTAGGGCCTTGAAAAGACTCAAAAAGCCAGAGTAGAGCCAAACCTGGCCTTCCTTGACAAGGGTCTGGGTATTTTGGCCCTAATTTACCAAACAAGTGCCAAACTTAGGCTTCACAGCCTGGTAGTTCGGCTGTCATTTGGCATCTTTGGGCCTAAATCACCTAACAAATGCCAGAGTTAGGCTTACTACCCGGTAGTTCGGTTGATATTTGGCATTTTTGGGCCAAAATCGCCAAACAGATGTCAAAGCTAGGCTTCACTTCTTGAAAGTCCGGCTGACATCTGGCATTTTCGGGTACAAGTCACCAAACAAGTACCAAAGTTAGGCTTCGCTTCCTGATAGTTCGGCTGTCATCTGGCAGCTACGGGCCAGAGTCGCCAAACAAGTGCAAGAACTAGGCTTACGGCCTTGCAGTTCGGCTGATGAGGTATAGAATGTACGCGGGTGGTCTGCAACTTAGCTAAATAGAAATCAAGTTTTATTCTGCTCATAAATTTTGATTTCATTTTCGGTGTTTCTTGATTTCTTCAGGCCAAAGGTGTGCTGAATGTTTTGCCGCGGCTAGATGAGACGTTGCAAACGCAGATTTTGCCGGATTGTTGTGTTCGCGCGTAAGTACACTCGCCAATATCGGGACAAGCAGTGACAATGATTTGACGTTGCAGAAACTGCTGCCGTCGAGCAAGCGCTGCGCGAGACTGATGTGCGCACGTCTCCTCAACATATATCATTATTAGGCGGCGCATTGCAAAAGCGAGCGTAGCTCTGTGCGTGGCTTGCCATGCGATTGAGCACTTTCAAATACAAGCGATAACAAAAAGCGAGAGCTACAGTGACTTTGCGGCATTGCGCCCCGTTCACACTCGGGGGAACTAAAATAGAATCCTGGTGGGGATGATTTTTTTTAAAGTGAATTTGAAGCATTTGGCAGCATCAATCCAGACACTCCTTTCCCTCACAATCTTTCACTTCTCCCCTCCCCCTTCCCCGCCTCCCCCTAATCAAAGGTAGCATTCCAAGCCTCTGGTACGAGACGTGGAATGTCTTCACTTATCAGTCGAAATCGCAGAGGGAGCTTAGCTACATTGTTCGTGCCCCTTTGACCTCGCCTTTTGCTAAGCCTCCCCACCTGCTTTTGTGTCTTCTTGTGACTGTCAGCGAGCGCGAAGGCCGCATTAAGCAAATCAGAAGGGTGGAGTGAAACGCCTGACCTCACTACTCCGTAGGACGAGTAGGACAAAGACGCTTGGACGAAAATTTGTCACGTGACTCTCTCTGTCGTGCTGATGGGATCTCTGCGGCTGTTGTTTGCGCTGTTTACTAAGTTATAGAAATATGCGGGACACGTATGTCCGGATTCCGAGATGCGCTCTTTTGTGTTCTGTTGCTTTCGTGCGTTGCAGACGCGACCGTGCTTTTTGATTGTAAATGGCCGGAATATGTCCACGCAAATTTTTTCGTAATGGACATTTTTTTCGCCGGAGTCCCTGGAATTCTTGTGCTGTGTTTATTGGACGCGCTTCGACAAAAAATGCTCCTTGCCGACGACAAGACGTCAGTTGAATGTGCGGAACCTTCTTTCTCGACTGTGTTTTTGGGCTTCCCGAGTCGGATTATGCATCTAACAAGGACTACATGATATCGCTTTTATTAGTAAGTACAAGCAAGCATGCTTTCGATAGTAGTTCTGCTTTCCTCTCAATCCTCGCGGTTTTTTGTGTTTTAATTTATGAGTTTTCATTGGCATAAAATCAGCGTTAATTATTTTTATAATTCGCTTTTCATTTTACAGAGAAGTATGACCTGTGTAAATATGTCGACAATGAGCTGTGTGTAATGATAGTAATTTAATAAACTTGGTGGAGCGTTCGAAAAACTTTCGTCCGTCCGTGTATGTTATTGATATGCGACAAATAATATGCAACGTCCTATACAACACAGATGCACGACGTCCGGCCAATGCGGAGCAGACGCATCGTAGAGTATTCGCACGATATTTCGCAAACACTAGACCGGGGCAAAACTACTGTACGGCAATACCTGCCAGATATGAAACGGTGGTGCAAAACTAGACATTTGAGTGATATGGGAACCGACCTTCAGCCGGTACTGGCACTACACTGCCAAGTATCGCCGTGCTGCTTGGGAATGCAGATGGTGAGATGTGACCATCGTGTTTGCAACGCTTATTTAATATAAATGTTCTTCTGGAGCGCGTGAAAGAGCACTTCTGTGGCACACCAAAGAAATGCCAAACTTCCGCAGGCCTCTAGGCTTTCTTTGGCACTTTTGACACTTCTTTGGCATTCCAGCGGCTAGCCAGGGAAGATCCAAACTTCGGCATGCCCCGAATTCTCAAATTAGGATTTACTTCGGCAGTTATGGCTGAGGTCTGGCACTTACTTTGGCACAACTGTGGCGGACCAGAGAAAATACAAACTTTGCCTTATCCAAAATACCCAAATTAGGCGTTGCTTTGGCAGTTATGGCTCCAGTATGACACTTACTTCGGCACACTTGTGGCGGACCAGAGAAAAGTCAAATTTTGGCATGTCTGAAATACCCAAAATAGGCGTAGCTGTGGCAGTTATGGCTCCAGTATGGCACTTATTTCGGCATTCCTGTGGTGGGCCAGAAAAAAGACGAACCTCGGCACGCCCCAAATACCCAAACTAGGCGTTGCTTTGGCAGTTATGGCTCAAGTATGGCACTGCTTCGGTACTCCTGTGGCAAACCAGAGAAGAGCCAAAGTTTGGGATGTCGGAAATACCCAAATTAAGTATTGCTCTGGCAGCTATGGCTCAAGTATGACATTACTTCGGCACTCCTGTGGCGGACCAGAGAAAAGCCAATGTTTGGCATGTCCGAAATACCCAAGTTAGGCGTTGCTCTGGCAGTTATGGCTCAAGTATGGCACTACTTCGGCACTCCTGTGGCGGACCAGACAAGAGCCAAACTTCGACATGCCCTAGTATCGCCCAACTTGGGCTATAGTTAGGCAATGTACTGAGGCACTCATGAACGCCATGGTGCAAAACCTAACTGAGCCAAAGTTGGGCCCTTACGTTTGCCAGACCTTTACCCAAGTTGGGCATTTCTCTGGCATGCTACCTGGACAGATACGGGCACTGCAGAAGAAACACAAAAACGTGAGGGAAGGTATCCGTGAGGATTCACCGCGATGTAGCACAAGCTGTAATTTGACTAACCGAACACTAAACGCATCACAAGAATCTCTTGGGCTTCTTTGAAAAAATCGCTTGTTGCCGACATACGGTAGGACTTTTTCGAACGGGACACATTTACAACAGAAGCGGAATCAACAGCAGCCCGCCCCACCGGCCGCACCACACGCGAAACTAGGTCAGCAAGCAGGCATTCCGAGATTGTGAATGGCTAAAGGCCTGTTCTCACATGCAGCGAAGAGCTGATGTAGCGCTGCTCACGTGTCGTCAGCTACTTATCGTCTGCCATGAGCAACTGTTTTGACGGGGCGATACAAAGCTGATGAACGCTGCCGTCAGCACGCGCGTAGCTCGATGTCAGCGCTATGCTTGTAGCGCTCCGCTGCGTGTGTGAACAGGCCTTAATGCGTCATTCGTTAAACCACGCGATCACGCTTCTGCCATTACCCGCGCACAGAGAGCGGTGTCAAGCGATAAAAAGTCTGCGGTTGAGTGGCCCGGCGGGTGCACACTTTCTACAACGCTTTTAGCTTAGGAAAAGAGAGAAAAAGAGACAAGGAGTAGAAAGGAAGCAGCTCCTTCAAGGCCAAACTGTGGGTGCGCTCGTAGAGACTAATCTTCAGGAGCATCCCAACAATGAACACAACGAGAGGATTTGCCACTTGTACCCAAGGTTGAGTGTGCAATGGATGCTCTGTGGCCTTGGGCTTGAGGCAGGTGCCGTGTTCTGGCTTATCACCAGCTTTGAGACTACTCATGTGACGCTAAACGGATACACGATTGGCCTAAAACACGGTTGGTCAAAACCGAGGAAACAGGACAGCTCCATCAAGGCCAGCTTTTAAACTTCCAAAAACGTTCTCCAGCCGAAAAGTGACCCGAAGCGGGGCAAGTTTGAAGATACTATGTTTTACGCAGCATTAGCCATATTATAATTTAAAATGAATAACTAAGCACAACTATTACTTGCGCACGATTGCACAAATAAATACATACATTAAAAATTTATATCAATATATATTTCTTACCAATAAATTTAAAATTATGTGTACACAGTTAGCTTCGCGTTTTTAAACTTAATTTTTTTTTATGAAATAGATACAGATAAAAAAAATACACGGACCGCATATCTTCCAACTTTGAACACACGATGGATCGCCGACGCTCGCAGACGAAATGGTTGCGATGCTGCGCAAACGGTTTTTGAAAGATGCTGCGTAGGGTACGCCAGGAGCAACGGCTTCGCGGCCATTTGAAGGGCAAAGGATTCGCGACGACAAAGTAGCGCCTTGCATCTTCAGTAAGCTAATGCTGCTTGAGTCTCTCACGCTCACATTTCCTCAGAGTGAGCGCGGCCGGCCAGATCGAGACGCAGTCGGCTCTCGCGTCGCGATTGCTGTGTTGTTGCTCTGCCTACACTGATGACAAGTGCACTGGCGGTTGAAGCAGCCCCTCAAGACTTCATTCGAGTCCACTAGACAACCTTATAGCGCCATAGACTGCCGTAACAAGAGTAGAACTCTATTCGGTAGTGGCGTAAATTGGGTTGTGGGGATATTTATACAGCGTGCAGTTGGTCAGCCATTTAAAGTTGCGACGAGTCACTCGCTGTAGATGAGCAATTTAGCCAGTGCAGTACAACCGCTAGCCTGGGGTCTTTAACGTGCACCACGCAGTAGTGATACACGACCGCACGCCGGTACGATGCTCATCCAGATCGAAACGGGCAGGGGTGGGGGGTAGTGGCGTAAGCAGCTGCTTTATGTTCGTTGACGCTTTTCTCGAGAACGACGAAATATACACAGAAATATTACATATAAAATTACAACACGCAAAAATAAATACAAACATGGCAGGGATACGGACAAAGTAGAAGACATCAATGCTGTGAAATGCATATACTTACAAAATACACTGGAAGAGAAAAGATGAATAAATCTAAAAATACGGACGTTTGAGATGACGGCAAGGCCGAAACAAGGCAATGTGAAGGGAGAGCATCTGGCAAAAACTGCAATAGTCTTCTAGGCAGCTGAGGACGCTTTTGTAATCGCGGTTATAAAGAACCGGCGACCTACGCCCCATTAGCTGGGTAAATAAAATTATCGCCCCGAGCGAGCGCATGAATGACTCTTTTCCACTTTCCTGCCTATGCAGTGGAAAAAAGAAGGTCACGGGCCTACAGCCTCCGTGACATAAAACACCATTGAGCCGGCTAAAGAATGGAATTGTCGCGAGTCTATAGCTCGAGACGCATACATATGCCTCTACAGCCGGCTAAAGCACTTTGAGTAGTCGAGAATCAAAACCCTTGAGGACATACATTTTTCAATAGTTCACTAAAGAAAATTGAATAGCCGCGAGTCCAAAGCTTTATAGGCACATATTATTCTATTGCCAGCTATAGTAATCTACATGGTCGAGATTCTGTACCTTTGAAGATGATTATTCTGTAAGTAGCAATAGCGTGTTTTGTGGTTTCTTATGGCTGATCATAGAGGGCCATATACGGTGATAGCTCAGCATAGGATTTTCCAAAGATGCCCAAAGACCCTTTTCGTATGGTATTGGCTCCGACAGTCCCATATTGGGCAGAGTATACCGGCGTGGATCTAATAATGATGAGCCATTGGCTTAGGCAGCACAATACTAACAAGCCTATGTCAGCACATTAGCTATATTGAAAAACTCTTGGCTTTGACAGTTCAATATTACCAGCTTAGGTCAGCGTGTATCCAATAATCTAAAGCCATTGGCTTTGAGAGTCCAATATTGCACAGGTCACGCCGGCGTATATGCATTATTGGAAATCCATTGGCTCCAACAGTTCAACATTGTATAGCTTATGCCGGCGTATATCCAATATTCCAAAGCTATTGGCTCTGATAGTTCTATATTGAACAGCTAATGCCGGCGTATTGATAATGTAAGAAAGCCAGTGGCTCCTATAGTCCAAGAGTGGACAGCCTACCCCGGCATATATCAAATATTGGAAAGCTATTGGCTTTGACAGTCCGATATTGGACAGTTTTTGCCGGCTTATAACAAATATCAGAAAGCCAGTGGCTCCAACAGTCAAATACTGGAGAGCTTCTGCGGCGTATATACAATATTGGAAAGCCATTGGCTTTCACAGTCCAATATTAGATAGCTTATGGCCGTGTTTACCTAATGTTGGAAAGCCATTGGTTTGTCAGTTCAATATTGAACAGCTTATGCTGGCATTTATAAAATATTGAAAAACCAGTGACTTTGACAGTCAAATCTTGACCAGCCAATGCCAACGAATCACCAATATTGAAAAACAATTGGCTCTGATAGTCCAATATTTGCCAATGTGATTCCAATATTGGTAAACATATGGCTAAGTTGGGCCATTGTTAGGTCATTCTTTGCCACATCAAATCGAAAGTTGACCTAATACTGTGTGCTGCCTAGGAAGCTCTTCAGAACATCGCGATGCTACAGAAACGAGAGAAAAACACGGACCCGCGCCGGACACGCACGATCCACCGAGCACGGTCGACACGACGTGGCTGTCCCGGCACGCCCGCGCGTGACCACACATGCGCAATGTCATCGAAGGCCTTCCAAGAGGCCTTCGATGACATTGAACGCAAGAGGGGACTAGATTGCTTATATCTAGATGCGTTTACGAGATATTAAGTGTTACATAGCTTTCACGAGCCTTGATTCGTCGTCTTGCATGTTAGCGAATGCATTAATGACGGCGCGCGAAGGGTTTGTTTGCCACACAGCGCTAGTTGCGTGGTGGCCATTAAGGAGCGCCGCCCCTAGAACTTTTCCAGAATAGCAAATAAAACAGAATGGCAATAAAGCAGTATGGTTAATAAAAGCAGAATGGCCAATTTAAAGCACTACGGTCAGGGAAAGCAGTATATCCAGTGACAATATTCCAAAGTGATACTGTCTCAGTATGGCATATTTTCTTTTACGGTTGAGTGTACATAGCCGAAAACGCTTAAATAACGAGAAACGCGGTCAGTGCGATGGGTCGCCAGCGCTTTTTATGGGGATCTCATTCAGAGGTAGTTTGAAATTCTGTGCCGGAAATGCGTCACGTGGAAGCGCCCTCTGGTGAGGTATACGCTCTCCTCGCGTGAGTTGACCGATGTTAAAGGGGAGGTTGCAGAAGGCTCGAACTACCCATTGTTCGAAGGTGCTCGCTTGCTCAAAGCATTGCCACCTGTTACCCCAACAACCAAGTTTTCTTTTTTTTCCCTGCAGATGGTACGAACAATGCCCGCCCCTGTGCCTCAGACGGCCGCAGAACGCAGCGGTGCATCATCCTCATTGGCAGGTGTCGGTTTCAAGAGGAAGGTAGAACTGAGACGACTCTAAATCTTCCGGGCGTCGTGAGAAAGCGTGTCTCTCGCAACGAGGCCCCGTTGGCTTTGTCTTCCTTCCTTTGAGAAGGGCTCGGACGGTCCCGTAAATACCCATTTCGAGCGACAAGTATCGGCGCGAGCCCGGTCGAAGGAATATTTCCTGAACTTATCTTCAGGATTATGAAACATTCATCTCCCATCAGAACGTTCAAAAACATCGCTTTCAGCCGAACTGCAAGCGTGTTTATATTCCTCTAAGCATGATAAATAGTAATATTAATATAATACACAAACTAATCAAGAGCTCAGGAACGTATGTTTCGCTTTCATATCCCCGTCATATTTTTGAATAGGGTCCTACAAATACATTTGGCGATATTACATTATAAACAAAGATTTCGACAGTTGTATCCATCATTGTATACAAATTTAGGGGTCCATTCCAACATCAATTTGTCCTAGAAAATGCCATATGCCATGTACAATCAGCGAGAAATTTAGAAAACGAGGCTTTTTACATAATGGGAAAAACAGCTCAGAAAACGTGGACTACGAAAAGAACATACATACATTTGTATGCTCTTTCCTTTTGTGGTCCGCGTTTTCTTAGCAGTTTTCCCTATCCATGTACGACGTCAACCAACTGACCCAGTTCACTACCTTAACACTAGGCTTCTTTAAACAAAACATTAATGTCGCTCTGCATACAACGAAAATTACCCCATATAATAATACCCATCCTAAACGACAGTATATTTTCATATTATGAAATCAGCACAATAACTATTCAACTTTGCAAATAGAAGTTTTCTAACTCATAGCTGCACGTTTTCATGCCCCGAGAACTCTTTCCAAACAAGCGTCACACATCTGAAGAAAAAGGTTAACTAAAAAGACAACGAAATTTTTCTCGCTCATGCTTTTAATGACATTTATTATAGGAAATCACCTTTCAAAACCTTTCAAACATAACATTTGTTAATGTTTTCCCCACTGGCCCTATTTATTAAAAACGTACAACACTCCCTAAAAATGCTGTCCCTCTTTCAGATCTGGTATGGCTTACACTAGGCTTAGGAAAGCTTATTCATTAACTTGTTATTTCCTCGAGGACGTTTCTATTAAGAATAATTCCTTTTGTTAACTTGAAATTCACGGAGTTAAGAAAGAATTATTGTGAGTGTTTCACTCTTTATATTTAATTCAAGCATATTTCTTAAAGGAGGTGAGAGTTACACGAGCAGCTCCTTGCCCGTGCTGTTATGAGGCTTGTCGGACATGAGATTGGAAATAAATGTCATGTTGACGAATAAACTAATATGTGTTAATTAACTTTTTATATTAAGTTTCAAACCCTGTAAAAATCATCAGACTGGGTGCTGGCGTTTTTTGTCGTTTACATCAGAGCGAAAATTCAGATTCGGGTTTTGATGTGCTGACGTGTCCTTGCGTGACCGTGTTCTGATGTTTGCATCAGAGCGGAAATTCAGACGCGCGTTCTGGTGTCCCGTTTTGTCCTGGCGTGACGCGGTCTGACATGATTCACCTTTGCGTGACTAGGTGTGATTCCAGTCCAGCGTGTTCATGTGTTCGAGCCTAATCATGCAGGTATAATTCAATTTCGACATCAAAGAAAATCTTTGGAATGCAACAGCTAGCACATTCTGCAAGGACGACACTTTGACAGGATACCTTGCTGAGCTGGTTGGTTGAACGACACGATGAAAAACAGCGCAAAAGGGAGAGGACACAAAGTAGAAGAAGGACACAGGACATACGCTGACTATACTTCGTTTCACCTTGGATCCAGACGCTGTCGATGCTACAAGCGCGAGCTCCGGGCTTTCAGCGTCCCTGCCAAGCACGCGCGCTCGTGAAGTGCAAGCTCTGTTCAGGGCAACGAGGTAGAGGGGCTTAGAGCGATAAACCGGGGTTCCGGTCTGCACTCGAAAGTGACCCCCATAAGGCGGCTGCCATTGTACGCAAATGTGACCACTCGTCACATGACCAAACCAAATACGTGACGTCACAGGAAAGATGGCAGCGCCCAGGCAGCGGCTGGTCCCAGCTGGGCCGGAGCTTGTCGGATGCGTTGTTTGTTGTCGTTCGTGTCGGCGAGTTGATTTCAGACGCGGAAGCCGTCATATGAGGCCGGTCGAAAGCGACTTCAGAGTTCAGCGTGGTGTCTGACGTAGGTATAACGTGAACAGAAGGAGGAACGGTGTGCATTTCGCTGGTGACCGACGGGGATATTGCCACGAAAGAGACAATCGGCCCTACGTTGCTCGGACCTCGGATTGATTCGGATACCGCAAGTAAATTTTAAGGCGACGTTTCTGTGCTCTCGTTGACCATCGGAATCTTCGAGGTCTGCAGTGAAGCATGTGCAATATATTTGGATCAACGAGGTAGAGGGGCTTAGAGCGATAAACCGGGGTTCCGGTCTGCACTCGAAAGTGACCCCCATAAGGCGGCTGCCATTGTACGCAAATGTGACCACTCGTCACATGACCAAACCAAATACGTGACGTCACAGGAAAGATGGCAGCGCCCAGGCAGCGGCTGGTCCCAGCTGGGCCGGAGCTTGTCGGATGCGTTGTTTGTTGTCGTTCGTGTCGGCGAGTTGATTTCAGACGCGGAAGCCGTCATATGAGGCCGGTCGAAAGCGACTTCAGAGTTCAGCGTGGTGTCTGACGTAGGTATAACGTGAAC